>JARQOD010005233.1:0-49235 GCA_033576555.1 Oophaga sylvatica | reverse complement strand
CCTTTTTTACCTGCACTCCTCAGCTACCGTAACATAACAGACTCTGGTGTGATGTCCCCACGAGTTGGAACTTTACACTGTAGATTTTGGGAAGGATTTGTGAGCAGAAGAGGGAAGTTGTTGACCACCAGCATCATCAAGGCAGTCATTATTCAGTTCAGTCTCCACACATAAGACCTCAGAAGTGGACATGGATGTCAGAGATATGTAGCATCCTCCAAAACTTTGGGGACTCTGACATCACCATACCACTTCTCAGTGTTCTGAAACGATTTCTGCTTACAATCAAAGACGATGCATTGCAGGCAGAGCACGATGAGATGGAGCAAGGAACCATACAGGGTGATTACACACAGCCCAGCCTTATCTCATGCCAATGTGGATTGGGAGACAATGAGGAAAAGGAGGAGAAAGAACAGAAGATAGTTTAATGCGCTATAGACGGTACTACCTTCACAACTGTCATACCATCTGTTCAGCGTGGATAGCCTGAGGACAGGGAGGAGGGAGAAGGAGATCATGGTCAGTCGTCCTCTTGGTGAGGACACGGATGCCTTGCCTGTTAGCAGTCTGGCATGCATGGCAGAGTTTATGTTACGCTGCCTTTCCGTGACCCTCGCTTTCTCAAAATTTTGGGTGACAGTCATTACTGTTTATTGACACTTCTAGACCCACGCTACAAGGAGAACTTTCTATCTCTTATTCCTGAGGCGGACAGGTCTACTAAAATGCGGCAGTACCAGAAGGCCCTTGTTGCGGAATTATTAAAAAAATTCACATTTGAAGACGCTGGCGGCAGAAGTCACAGTTCGTTGGACAACCAAGGAGTACAGGCAAGAGAGACACAACTCCAATCTAACAGAGGCAGGAGAACACTGTCAAAGTTCTGGGAGAGTTATCTCAGACCCTCCCCTCGCAGAGGCCCTGAGGTGCGGTGTACTCTCATAAGGAGTGCAAAGTTTTGGATGATGCTGAGAGAGTATCTTGCAGTCTGTACCAACATCCTCCGTGATTCCTCTGTGCCTTATAATTATTGGGTATCCAATCTGGACACATGGCATGAACTAGCTCTCTACACCTTGGAGGTGCAGGCCTGCCCTGCCGCTAGCGTTTTGTCAGAGCGGGATTTTAGCACCGCTGGTGGAATTATAACTGATAAGCACATCCACCAGTCAACTGAAAATGCTGACAGGCTGATTCTTATAAAAATGAACAAGGGCTGGATTGGGCCAGACTTCTCAACATCACTGAAAGATAGCAACGTAACAGAAACTCAAATCCAGTGTCTTTTTTGGGAGGTCTATTCCCATGCACCTCTTCACATGGGTATACGCTTTCTGATATTGGCTATTTGCTGTTGCCCTCCTCTTTCTCCTCATCCTCATCCTCCTCCACAATATCACCAGGATGACCTTGGTCCGTGATTCAACACCCACATAATTTTTTTTTAAAGGGTGTTTATGATGCCCGTAAACAAAAATTTGTTATACAGTATGTTCATGTATACCTACCAGGGGTAAATGTTTGTCAGCCCATACACTTAGTGCATGGGCATTACAAGCATAGGAGACCCACTACTTTCTAATGGGAACTTTTTTATGAGGCCCTCCTCCACGTTTCTTCCAAGGGGCATTAGAGTGCCTCCAAATTTTTGCTAGCCCTTGGATTCACTGCATAGGCAAACACTATGGAAGACCCACTTCCTAATAATGGGAACATTTTTTCATGAGGCGATCTTCTATGTCTCTTCAAAGGGGCATTGGAGTGTCTCCAAATTTTTGGCAGCCCTTGCATTCAGTGCATAGGCAAACTCTAAGAGAAACCCATTTCCTAATAATGGGAACATTTTTTCATGAGGACGTCCTCAACATCTCTTCAAAGGGGCATTGGAGTTCCTCCAAAATTTTGGCAGCCCTTGCATTCACTGCACAGGAAAACACTATGGGAGACCCACTTCCTAATAATTGGAACATTTTTTCATGAGGCCCTCCTCTACGTTTCTTCAAAGGGGTATCAGGGTGCATCCAAATTTTGGGCAGCCCTGCCACTCACTGCATATGCAATAACAGTATAGGAGACCCATTGTTTAATAATGGGAACAACAAAACATAGCCGGCTGATGGCTCTCTAAGAATAGTAAAGGCCGCCTGATGGCCCTATAAAAATAGGCTTTGTGACTTTCAGAGTCCCTCCTTCATAAATAAAACAGGATGTGTCTGATGATGTGTCACATGCAACATGGCCAGATAAGGTTGTAAAATGTTAAAAATTTCCCAGTGAATGCATTTGTCTTGGTTCAAAGCAATGGTAACGCTACGTGTGTATTTGCTTTATATACAGGTCATTACCCTGGAAAGGATGGTCCTTAACATATTTCCCAGGAAAATCCATTTGATTTTGTTTTTGTATGTTTTATTGTGAGTCTGTAAAAGTGGTGTAAGACTCTGACAACATAGTTAACAGCAGTGACCTGGGAGTCAGAAATGCTTCCAGGGGTCTTCCCCATGCAGTTCTCATGTCATTTGAGCACTGTTCCCATTGATTTCCTCAATTTCTAGTCCTCAGCAGACCGCCAGGGTGGCCGCCGGAAAAATGCTCCAGTTTGCCATAGACATATATTGGACTCGTTGCTCGGTTCAAGCACACAAACATTCTAATTTGCTCGACCCGAGCAATGAGCACCCAAGCATTTCAGTGCTCGCCATCACTATTCATCACATGATAATATAATGGTGCTGTTGAATACTGGGTTTAGGATATCTATATTTTGGGTTATCTGTGGTATATAAATAGGCAGATGAGGTTAGGTGATTGTCTTATACAGCACATCTACGTATAATGATATGTATGTAGCCCTTTGGCTTTTTAAATGTTTTTAACAAACATGTCTAAAAACTATTTTTTTTGTTGTAATAAAGATTATATAATATGGTGACCTCAATTTATTGCATACAACTTTGTCTCTATTTTGCATTTGGTCTCCTTAGTATGTGTCTAAGTAAGTGTAATAGGGCGAAAGTGTACACCTGGGTGTAAATCAACTTTCTATTCCACTTAGAATATCCCACTGTCTCTGAACATTGTGAATAACTTCAAATTTGCTGTGTACTTTTATGTAGAGATGAGTGAATATTTCAATGTTTGATTCAGATTACGTTCGCCGAATTTGCAATATTCGCCGAATAATATGTCGAATATTCGGCGAACATTATCAAATGCCATTATAGTCAATGGGAGGCAAAAACAAACACATGCGCAACACCTTAGAATGGCACCAAATGCTGCCAAACACATCAAATGAGGGACAGACACCAGGAAAGTGGCCGCAATTCACCACAGTATAAATTGCAACATGGAACTGCAGCAATCAGCCAGGCATGAAGAATCGGGGTCTGGGACAGCATTTACAGCTTTCCAATGAATGTCACAGTAAGACGAGGTGGTGAGGGATCGATGTAGGGCCTCTTTGCTGGGAGCCCTGATAACATATGCAACATCTCTACCTGCTTTCATGCTGAGCCACACACAGGTGGCACTGTGGTATTCGCAGGAACGAGGGATGCAGTGGCGGGACGCAGACAGCAGAGCAAGGGTTAACGGGTTTATTTACATGGGAAATAGGGAGGTAAAGAGCTAAACAGTATTAAAGAAACAGAATTAAAGGCACAGGACAATACAACGGTTCAAATCTTAGCAAACGAATAAGGAAGTCGATACTGCAGCTCCTGCTGCGAACTCACAGGTGCCGGCTAGGCCGACGCAGGGTCCTCATTAATGGGGGCAAACAGACGATACATCCCGTCTTCTGGTAACAGTGGTCAGTCTCCGGTACCTTCCACTGCCCCTTGTCCATATACTGGAGTTTCCGGCAAAGGTTACGAGCTACGGTGCTGGCTAAGCCCGACGTGACTCCTGCACAACTCTCCTGACAGACTCAGTCAAGCGGGCCCAAAGTGGCCGACGGCAAAGGGGGTCATGAACTGGTATGGGCCCCACGTGGCCCTGGGGTTGTTTAATGGCGAGGTCAGGGCGCAAGGGTCTGTCCTGTACTCGGTCACTCGTATGGGGGACGTGGGTAGTACTCACGGACATGGAGACCGGACTCACTCGTTGCGTCTCTTTCTCTCTGGTCCCCGCTGTTGGCGGCGGGCGATGACAGGCACTGGCTTGCACGCTGCGGGTGCTCTCAGGGCCGGGCGCTTCTCTTTCAGGTTGCTGTACGGCTAGCTCAGCACTGCTTGTTGGGCTCGGCTTAGCTCAGTGTATGCAGCTCGGCTCTGCACAGTTCTGCTCTGCTCCATACAGCTCTGCAGCGGTCCCTTCCTCCAGAGTGTTGTTGGGCACACTTGGATCTGCAGGTGACGGGGCCCTCTCTATGTGACCCATCGCAGCGTCGGTACCCTGTGCAGGGGACAAGGGAAGCAGGGCGCGCCATTCACAGTTCTGCACGCTGCTCTGCCCTGGCAACATACTGCTCTCCTTTGCGCACTTTCTCCTGCCTTCTCTGTGCTGCTCCGTGTCCTTCCCTGGCTCTCCCCACACCCTCCTGTCAGCAAGAAGCCCCGTCTCCCTCCTCCTTCTCTCAGACAGCAGGGGAAAGTCCGCCCCACTCCAGCTTCCCCTCAGAAACAGAGGATGCAGCCCTTTCAGTTCTGGACCAGGCATGCAGGTACCTGTGGTCCGGTCCACCTCCCTACAGCACAAATATCAGTTTTCTGGGCTACAGTTGTCAGAAAAATTTAAGGATAGTAAGACAAGTGGTTGAGTACAAGGAAGTGTAGGCTTGAGGGTTTCTGAGGCTTACTGCTACAGGTAACACACATGAAGGAGACCCAACCAGGAGTCTACACATTTACAACAATTAGTGGCAGACACCAACAAAGAGGCAACAATTGCAATAAAGTAGAATTATTATAGTGGGGACCGACACTTCTTTCACTACAGCTAACCCAGCAGATGGAGACTGCAACCGGCAAGGTGGTGGAATCACTGTTCCATATCCCTCTGAAAGCCTGGAAGGGGCATAACTAGGTGGCCTCCTACCAAATCCCTACTCGGACAAGTGGCAGCAGGTGAAAACTGTGACCCAAGGAGCTAGAAAGAGGTGGCACCAGGTGCTACTTCATGGTTGACCTACAGAATGTGGCAGCTGACAACCTACAGCGGGTAAGGTCCTAAGGCCCAAAAGAGGGATGAAAAATGCAGGTAGGCACTATAGGGATTCTGGAACCACAGGTGCAGATGGGACTGGCTGAGGAACAGAATAGCACTAGCAGGTGCGATCTGGACCTGCTGATGGACAGAAGAGCGCAGACAGATATAAGCAGAAAGGCACAGACAGGTAACCTGGGAAACCTGATAACTAGCAAGCATGCAAAGCAAACTAACAACGTAGCTCAGGCACCTCCATATTGGAGTAGAAGCCTTAAATAGAAGGTGTCGCCCAGCTATAGGTTGGGAATATCTTAGGTTGATGTGTGTGTTCCCTTTAAGAGGGAGGGAGCACACGAGTGATGGACGCGCACCAGTTTGGAGATGAACAGGATAATGATTCCTTCTCTGTTGTCCATGGTTGCCACAAGGGGCATGGATGAAGAAAGCTTGAGTGCTTGAGTGTTATCCACCACCAACACACTGTGGAGTTGGACCTCATGAAAGAGACCGACTCATGTGCACCTTCTTGCAGCACTATCTGCAACAAGATTGTTACCCGTATAGTTATGATTCAAAATAGTGCTGACTTCTGGTGCCACTGTGGTCTATCAAAATATGTTTGAAGACAATCTTGACAGTGGTTTTCCCCAAGACAACAGTGATGTACACAGTTTTCATCACAGTGATAGGCTTCCAACCACAGAAACGTTGAGTCGTCAACGCAAAAACATTAGCAGCCTTGCAGGGCTGGAGTCCTGTGTTCCAACCCCACCAAGAACAGCATCTGCAAAGAGTTTATATATTCTAACAATGTATGCAAGGGTTTCCTCCCAGTACTTATTTTTCTACCCACACTCCAAAAGACATTTCAATTGTGAGTTCCAATGGTGACAGTAGCAGTAATGTCTGAGAAGGTCTGTAAAGTGAATGTTGAATTATTGGCGCTATATAAGTGATAAAAAACATTTCAAATTGATGCTCAGCCACACTCAAGTGGCACAAATATCAGTTTTGTTGATTAATTTTGTCAGAAAAATGTAAGAATAGTAACACAGGTAGTTGACTCAATGGGAGTGGAGGACTGCTGGTCTCGGTGGCCTACTGCTTCAGGCAACACACATGAAGGAGACTCCACAAACCGACAGCAACAAAGTGATATCAATTTCACCACAGTAGAAATAGTATAATAGGGACCGACAAATCTTCCAATAAAGCCAAACCAGCAGATGTACATCCAACCACTCATGCACACATCTGCAAAAATTAGTTGGAGTCAACAAGAAAGTGGTATAAATTTCAAGAGAGTAGGAATATTATAATAGGAACTGACTTGTCTTCCACTACAGCTAACCCAGCAAATGGACACCCAACCAAGAGTGTACACATTTCCAAAAATTAGTTCCAGACACCAATAAAGTGGCATCAATTTCACCAGCTACCCCATTTACACCCCGAACACCGGGCCTAATCCCCTTCCACCACGACCTCGCTTTTTCACAGTCATGTTGCTCACATAGTGAGCTATGAGCACAGTATTAGCAACTAAAAATTAGATTTTTTACTCTGTACCACCTCTGCATAGCTGAATTTCACTGGCACTAAATGAAAAGGTGAAATATAACGTGCTGAATCGAGTTAGTCACAGTAAAACAAATTTTTTTATGTGTGGATGAGGCCTGTATGAAAATAATTTAAAACTGAGATCTCCTCTACTGTATGACTTTAGTAACAGAAGATTTTTTTTGGCCCTGTTGAGAAGGCCTGTATAAGATTGAGTGGATGCTCAAAACAATTTAAAAGTGAAATGTCCCCTGCTGTATGACGTTAGTAACAGAAGAATATTTTTGGGCCTGTCAATAAGGCCTGTTAAACATTGAGTTGAGTGGAAGCTCAAAACAATTTAAAAGTGACTTGTCCCCTGCTGTATGACGTTAGTTACCCAATAATTTTTTTAGGCCTGTCGATAAGGCCTGTTAAAGATTGAATGTATGCTCAAAACAATATAAAAGTGACATGTTCCCTACTCTATGACGTTAGTAACAGAAGAATTTTTTTGGGCCTGTCGATAAGGACTGTATAAGATTGACTGGATGCTCAAAACAATTTAAAAGTGGCATGTCTTCTGCTGTATGACGTTAGTAACCCAAGAATTTTTTTGGGCCTGTCGATAAGGCCTGTATAAGATTGAGTGGATGCTCAAAACAATTTAAAAGTGACATATCTCCTGCTGTATGACGTTTGTAACCCAAGAATTTTTTGGGGCCTGTCGATAAGTCCTATTAAACATTGAGTGGATGATCAAAGCAATTTAAAAGTGACTTGTCTCCTGCTGTATGACGTTAGTAACCCAAGAATTTTTTTGGGCCGGTTGATAAGGCCTGTTAAACATTGAGTGGATGGTCAAAATAATTTACAAGGGACATGTCCCCTGATGTATGACGTTAGCAACAGAAGAATTTTTGGGGGCATGAGTGGGAACGTACAACAGAACCAGTAACAGGACAGCTATGGGAAGTACAAGATCCAGGATCAAGACTACAACTATTACTCATCTACCCAACAACAATTACTGGAGAGCGTTTGATGCTCGTCGGAAGATAGGTGTAATAGATGCGTGTCTCAAACTATGTATAAAAGATGCCCTTGAGAAATTTAATGCCAAAGAAGCACATAATCTAGAAGATAGGCTCAAAACAATTTCAAACTCAGATCTCACCTGATGTATCACGTTTGTAAAAAAAAAAAAATAATTTTAATGTGCAAAAGCTCTGCACACAGAAGAATTTTAATGGCACTAAATGAAAAGGTTGGATATAGCAGGCTGTATCACGTTTATCAACAGAAAAAAATTATAATTTTTTTTTAATGCTTGTTAGGTCTGCAGTCAGGTTCATATCACCGCCACAACAGAAATATGTGTGATACGGCTGGCTGTATCACATTCAGCAACAGTAAAAAATTATATATTTTTTTTAATGCACGTTAGGTCTTCAGACAGGTTCATATCACCGCGACAACAGAAATATGTGTGATATATGGCGGGCTTTATCATATTCAGCAATAGAAAATATTCTAGTTTCTTTTTAATGCGCGTTAGGCCTGCACAGTCAGGTTCATATCACCGCCATAGCAGAAATATGTGTGATATGGCTGACTGTATCACATTCAGCAACAGTAAAAATTATAATTTTTTTTTAATGCACGTTAGGTCTTCAGACAGGTTCATATCACCGCCACAACAGAAATATGTGTGATATGGCGGGCTGTATCATATTCAGCAATAGAAAAAATTCTAGTTTCTTTTTAATGCGCGTTAGGTCTGCAGACAGGCTCATATCACCGCCACAACATGATAACGTGTGATACGGCGGCCTCTATCACATTCAGCAGCAGAAAAAATAATGATTTTTTTTAATGCGCTTTAGGTCTTCAGACAGGTTCTTATCACTGCCACAACAGAAATATGTGTGATATGGCGGGCTGTATCACATTCAGCAACAGAAAAAAAATATAATTTTTTTTAATGTGCCTTAGGTCTGCAGACAGTTTCATATCACCACAGCAATAAATGACAAAGTGGGACATAGCAGGCTTTTTCACATTTGGCTATTGAAAAAATATTATTTAATATGCTATACTTGTGCATGGGGCACAACAGAAGCAGTGCACGACACACTTGTAGGACATGTGCCCTGCCGGTTTTGTCTGAGAACCTCAGAAATTTCCCACCCCAAAAAAAAAAATTAAGGTAAATTTTACAGCCACACTGGACACTAGCTACCCACACTATCTGACTGTTATGCAACCATCTATCTAACTAGTTACAATGTGGGATACATCAGGCTTTTTCACATTTACCTACTGAAATAATATTATTTAGAATGTTATACTTGTGCATGGAGTACTATAGAAGCAGTGCACAACACATTTGAAGGACATGTGCCCTGCCGGCTTTGTCAGAGAACCTCAGTTATGAACCAAAAAAAAAAAGATTCGGAAGGTAAATTTTACAGCCACACTGGACATTATCTAGCAACACTATCTGACTGATATACAACCGCCTAACTAAATAGCTGAAATCTTGATGCAAACAGTGGCAGCGTCAGGAGCAGCCCCTCTGCGCTGTATCAGTGTTAAAATGATGCTAAAACAAGATGTCCGCTATTTATATGCAGAAGGACATGTGATTTCAGCAGCCAATGACACAAGCCGTTGTGTCAGGACATTGTGTGTGTTTCCTGCACCCTGATTGGCTAGCCGCAATGTGCACACATTAAGTTAGGAAAAAAAAATGACTCCTGTGCTTACAAAAACGCCACGCCTCTGAGCTCTGCAAACCCCCTCACCTCATCAAATGCTCATGATACACCACCATTATTGTTGCTAAAGTGCAGAAAATATTTTGATGGCAACGCAAATATTTTACTGCACTTGTACCGATTGTTACCGATTGTTTACCAATTTTATGAAATTTTGCTCTGATTTACGATCCCGAATCCGAATGTGCCATATTCGTGCGGAATTTATGTTTGGCAATCATTTTCCGAACAAATTCGCTCATCTCTACTTTTATGTAGAGTAAAAGGTTACAATTCACTAAATTCTGCGTAATTTGAGTCCTCCTTACAAATGATTATTCAGAGATTTTCGTTGCACTTTAATGTACATATCTGTCACGCAGCTGTAATGCAGGCTGGTGTGTGCTCCACCTGTAGGTTACAGAGGGGAGAAGGGATTACACACTACCAGAGGAGGCCTGCACTGCAGCAGCCAAAACCACCACCAGGTGGCAGCAAAAACATCCAAAACTGAGTCAGGAATAATCAGTCATCTGAAGTATCACAGGTCTCAGCAAGCCCTCTACCGAGCAGAAACACAGGCGACACCAAGTGGCGGGAGCATGGTCAGGCAAGACAAGTCAAAACCGTACGGAGGCAGCAGTACAAAAGGAATAAGCAATATGCGTGGTCAGGAAAAAGCCAGGAGGTCAGCAACAGTCAGAAGCAGATAAGACAAAGACAGAAAGCAGAAGCGAGTCCGAATACAGGCCGAGTCAAAAAACAGAGAATCAAACAGACAAACAGGGAAATGTAGGGAACAGGGCAGACAGAGGGAAACAACAGACACGGGACAAGTCAGGGATAACAGCAGGATAAATCAAGGGTTACCAGTCAGGTTCACAAGCCGAAGGTAGCAGTATAGCTTACACTGCTAGCAGGAAGTGTGAGAGCTAAATAGCCAACCTGAACCCAGAATGAGGCAGAGCAAAGTTAACCCTTGACATGATCCTCCCGGACCAAGGGCAGACAGGACTAAACCCTGGAACGGATCATGACAGTACCCTCTTCTCAAAGGGGGGCCACCGGACCCCCAGACTTCCCAGGATAACGTGCGTGAAATGCCCGAACCAATCGATCAGCATGTACCGATCGCGTCGGGACCCAAGATCGATCCTCAGGACCATAACCCTTCCAATGGACCAAATACTGAAGTGAACTACGGACCCTACGCAAATCCACAATCCGTTCCACTTCAAACTCGGTCTGACCATCCACAGAGACAGGAGGCGGAGGGGATGGAGGCCCTGTGGAAGATGGTACATATGACTTAAGAAGAGATTTATGAAACACATTGGGGATCCGGAGTGACGGAGGAAGGCGTAACCGAAAGGCAACAGGATTGAGCACCTCCATGATCTCGTAAGGACCAATAAATCTGGGACCTAGCTTAGCAGAGGGAACCTTTAGACGAATATTCTTGGTGGACAACCATACTTTATCTCCCACCAGGAACATAGGTCCTACAGACTGTCGCTTATCCGCAAAAAGTTTATGCTTGCCCTGAGCCTCCCCAATGTTCTTTTGGACCTCCCTCCACACCTCCCCCAATCTTTGTACTGCAGTATCAGCCCCTGGATATCCTGAATCCAGCCTAGAAAATTCGCCAAAATGGGGGTGAAAACCATAGTTACAAAAGAATGGAGAGGTGCCAGTGGACTGGTTAATCCGATTATTGAATGCAAATTCAGCCACGGGCAATGAAGAACACCAATCATCCTGCTGAGACGTAGCAAGACACCTCAAAATCTGTTCGAGTGACTGATTGGTCCTCTCCGTCTGCCCATTGGTCTCAGGATGGTAAGCAGAGGAGAAGGTTAAGCAAATACCCAGTCTTTTACAAAATGCCCTCCAAAATTTGGACACAAATTGTACCCCTCTATCAGAAACCACACTCAAAGGCACACCATGCAGTCGTACAACGTGCTCAACAATCAACCTAGATAGTGTCTCAGCATTAGGCAATCCTGCCAGAGGTACAAAATGTGCCTGTTTACTGAATCTGTCAACCACTACCCAGATTACAGTTTTGCCATTAGAAGGAGGGAGTCCAAGGTCTATCTGGAATTGGCAATGGCACCAATTCCCCGGCCGGCCGGTTATGTGAGCTCTTAGCACGGGCACAGGTATTACAAGCAGACACAAACATAGTGATATCAGAGTTCATGGAGGACCACCAAAATAGCCTAGCAATGGCTTTCCGAGTGGCTAAGATCCCCGGGTGTCCACTGAGAGCAGAATCGTGGAATTCCCAGAGAACCCTCAACCTGTATTGAACGGGAACAAAGAGTTTATTATCAGGCAAAGAGGAAGGAGCAAGAGACTGAGCCTTCTGAATTTCCTGTTCCAATTCAGAGGATGCCCCCGCAACAACCACCCCGTGCTGAAGAATGGAGGAAGGAGGTTCAGGGGGTGATATTGAATCAAAACTGCGAGATAAGGCATCAGCCTTGACATTCTTGGAACCAGGCCGAAAAGTGATTGAAAAATGAAAACGAGAAAAAAAAAGCGACCACCTAGCCTGTCTAGGAGTCAACCGTTTAGCAGATTCACGATAAGACAAGTTTTTGTGATCCGTGATAACCGTGATCCGATGAACCGCCCCCTCCAAAAAATGCCTCCATTCTTCAAAAGCCAATTTTATGGCCAATAACTCCCGGTTACCCACATCATAGTTCCTCTCCGCAGAAGAGAACTTCCGGGAGAAAAAGGCACATGGTCTTAAATTAGTCAAGGTAACGGTCCCTGTGACAACACAGCCCCCACTCCCACCTCAGATGCGTCCACCTCTACAATGAACGGTTCAGATGGATCGGGCTGAACCAATACAGGAGCAGACATAAAACATTTCTTTAGTGTAACAAATGCTTCAACTGCTAAGGTTGACCAAACTTTGAGATCAGCCCCTTGCGAGTGAGATCGGTGAGTGGTTTGACCACCTGAGAAAACCCCTTGATGAATTTTCGATAATAATTGGCGAAACCCAGAAAACGCTGCAACCCCTTGAGGTCTCTGGGTTGCACCCAATCAACAATGACCTGTACCTTTCCGGGATCCATCTGAAACCCATTGGCGGAAAGGATGATCCCCAGAAAGGAAAGCTCCTGGACACAAAACAAACATTTCTCGGGTTTAGCAAACAGAGAATTACCCCGTAACCTGTGAAGAACAGCACGTAGATGACCAATGTGGGATTCCTGGTCAGGCGAGAAAACAAGGATATCATCCAAGTATACAACTATAAAGCGCCCGATAAAATCAGAGAAAACATCATTCATGAAGTTCTGAATTACAGCGGGCGCGTTCGTGAGACCAAAGGGCATGACCAAATTTTCAAACAGACCTTCAGAGGTGAGAAATGCCATTTTCCACTCATCCCCTTCCTGAATACGGATAAGGTTATATGCTCCCCTGAGATCAAGTTTGGAAAACCACTTAGCCCCAGACACTTGGTTATAAAGATCAGGAATGAGTGGGAGAGGGTAGGTATTTCTCACCGTAATTTTATTTAGTTCTCGGAAATCGAGGCACGGGCGTAAACCACCATCTTTTTTCTTAACAAAAAAGAATCCCGCGGCCACAGGTGAGACAGAGGGACGGATGTGACCTTTGCGTAGGCTATCAGAGATATAGTTTTTCATAGCAGTACGTTCCGGGCCAGAAAGATTGTACAAACGGGCTTTGGGCAATTTAGAACCAGGAATAAGATTAATTGCACAATCATAAGGACGGTGGGGTGGCAAAACCTCAGCCTCTTTTTCGGAGAACACGTCCCCAAAGTCCTTCAGGTACTCCTGAATACCCTCCGGACTAATGGCAGACACAAAAACAGCAGAAAGACAACCATTGGAACAATTAGGACCCCATTTAACAATATCACGAGATCCCCAGTCAATAACAGGATTATGCCTCTGCAACCAGGGGAACCCCAACACCAGTCCAGCAGGAAGATTATTCATAACATAACATGAAATTCGTTCCTGATGTAAGGAACCCACCTTGAGGAGGAACTCCTCAGAGACAAACTTAATGACATTTTGAGCCAACGGTGTCTTATCAATAGCAAAGATATAGATGGGAGTCTCTAGCCTGACTGTCCCTAACTTTAACTTGGACACCATACTAGAGTTAATGAAATTCATGCAAGATCCACAGTCCACAAATGCTGAAGTGGAAGCACTACCACCTCCATAACACAGTTCCACCTCTAACAAAATTTTCTGAAAAGATGAAAATGGTACCTGAGAGTCTGGATGACCTCCTAGATCATCACCCAGACTCGGCAGCTCTTTATTTGATGGACAAGAGGGGCAGTCCGTCTTCCAATGTCCCGGATCTCCACAATAAAAACATAATTTCTCATCTCGTCGCCGTCTCCTCTCTTTCTCCTTGAAATTAATGGTACCAACTTCCATAGTCTCCTTGAATGACACAACCTCAGACTTGGCAGGCAATATGGGAATCTCATGCTGGATAATTCCTCTCTCCCGTAACCTTCGGTCCATACGAATGGCCTGGGTCATGGCCTCTTCCAGGGAACTGGGCGGCATATGAAGGGCCAGCGCGTCCTTGAGATGATCCGATAATCCTCTCTCAAACAGGCGTCTTAGAGCAGAGTCATTCCAGGACACCTCAACAGACCACCTCCTGAACTCAGAACAATACTGTTCAGCAGTGAGTTCATTCTGAGAGAGACCCATGATCATGTCCTCTGCTACCCTGACCCGGTCTGGTTCATCATAAATCAGTCCCAAAGCCTCAAAGAATCTGTCCACAGACACACGTTCAGGGGCAGAAGCAAGTAGAGAGAAAGCCCACGACTGAGGTCCCTCCCGCAATAAGGAAATGATTATCCCCACCCGCTGACTCTCATCACCAGAAGATAGGGGTCTAAGTGAAAACCATAGTTTGCAACATTCCCTGAAAGTACTGAACTTCTCCCTCTCCCCGGAGAAGGTATCTGGGAGCTTTACTGTAGGTTCAGGAGAGTGCAAAGAAACATCAACAGTGTTAGAGTGCTTACAGTCAGTCTGCAACGATATTACTGTGTTAGAAAGCTCCCTCTGTTGCACAAATAGGTCTTGCATAATCAATGCCAAGCTATTCATGTGATCAGCCAAGGTATGGAGCGGATCCATAGCAAACAGAGCAGAGAAAAAAAAATGCAGAAATCCCTTTATATGTAGGGGTGAGCTATATTGTCACGCAGCTGTAATGCAGGCTGGTGTGTGCTCCACCTGTAGGTTACAGAGGGGAGAAGGGATTACACACTACCAGAGTAGGCCTGCACTGCAGCAGCCAAAACCACCACCAGGTGGCAGCAAAAACATCCAAAACTGAGTCAGGAATAATCAGTCATCTGAAGTATCACAGGTCTCAGCAAGCCCTCTACCGAGCAGAAACACAGGCGCCACCAAGTGGTGGGAGCGTGGTCAGGAAAGCCAAGTCAAAACCGTACGGAGGCAGCAGGACAAAAGGAATAAGCAATATGCGTGGTCAGGAGAAAGCCAGGACGTCAGCAACAGTCAGAAGCAGATAAGGCAAAGACAGAAAGCAGAAGCGAGTCCGAATACAGGCCGAGTCAAAAAACCAGAGAATCAAACAGACAAACAGGGAAATGCAGGGAACAGGGCAGACAGAGGGAAATAACAGACACGGGACAAGTCAGGGATAACAGCAGGACAAATCAAGGGTTACCAGTCAGGTTCACAAGCCGAAGGTAGCAGTATAGCTCACACTGCTAGCAGGATGTGTGAGAGCTATATAGCCAACCTGAACCCAGAATGAGGCAGAGCAAAGTTAACCCTTGACATGATCCGCTGGGACCAAGGGAAGACAGGACTAAACCCTGGAACGGATCATGACAATATCAAGATTTGTGCCACTTGTCTTAATGGCACTCCAAGTATTTGTATTTTATTGGAGAGTTACATAAATCTCTGATGAGCTCTGGAAGGGTTAGGCCATTTATTAGAGTGCTGAAACTCCTTTATCCTGCTAATTAGAGATGACCGAACCCAAAATGTAAAGTTTGGGGTTCGTACCGTCCGATGCTGAACTCCGAGCACGGATTTTTTTCCTGGAACTCCATTTTACAGTTTGGGAGTCCAGACTGGAGAGAGAAAGAGAGTGTTCAGGTCCCCATTAGATGGGGTACGGGTTCAGGTTGAAGTTAGGGTACAGTTGTGCTACCCGAACCGAACTTTAGACTAAAGTTATCTTATGACATGTAAAGCTATAGTGCACATGTAGTCTTTGCAGATCCAGCCCTTCGAATATAGTAAATTGATATTACAGTATTCAAAACACATTGGAAATGCAAGTGGTGGTAGCATTCTTCCATCTCACTGTAATGAAAGATGACTGATTAGCTTGTAGGTTGTTTTGCTGAAGACTCCTTAAGCTTTTGACTGTCTCTTTAAGCAAAAAACATGAAATTCACATTGCTTTCAGATATGGTCAGTGTTTATTCTAACAGGCACAGAATAACCTCATGAATGGAGCAGTTTAGACCAAGATATCAAAAAAAGAAAAGTCACCTTTCATTTTATTCACATTTGAATTGATCAGAACTGCACAATATCTCGAGCTTTGCTTGCTACTGATTTTGTCACGCTGACTTTTGTTCAAACAGATGCTCCTGCTGTCTGTGTACCAAAAAGCTGTTATATCCAGTTAAAATGCATTCTGTTTATGTGACCGTCTTACTGAGCATTATGTCGCTTTGCTGGAAGGGGAAAAACATTTCCTTTAATTTGGCACCATTTATCTTAGCAGGGAAGAATAAAGCAATTCCTCTGAGATCAGTTCTCCCCAGATGCTCCGTGCAAATAAATGAAACAATATCATTAAAGAATTACATAACTTCAGTTACGTGGGGTTAGAATTATGAGAAGATTACAGCAATGTAATGAGCATTAAAGTGCATTCTGCAAAATGAAAAATGTCACAAATCATATACTGTATTTTCAGAAAGAAATTGACACTGATATTTCTTGTTGGCAAGCTAAGTGAGCCACATATAGCAGTAAGCATCTGTTCACCTACTTATACTTAAATCCATCATTACTTTCATCTAGTGATTGGTCTACATTATGATCTTCCACCCTCAAGCAGCACTCTATGTCATAAAATTTGTAGTGCAATTTCTCTTGAGTACGCCGATACCCAATTTGAGGGCGAATACTACTGTTTGGGTGAACGGCAGGGCTCGGAAGGGAAGGAGCGTCATTTGACTTTATGAATGTAAAATTTGCTGGAATCATTAGCAGACGCCATGCTCCATTTGGAGAGCCCCTAATGTGCCTAAACCCTCACAAATGGCTCCATTTTGGAAACTAGACCCCTCAAGGAATGTATTTAAATGTGTGATGAGCAAGTTGATCCCCGGGTACTTCACAGAAGTTTATAACGTTGAGCAGTGAAAAAAAAAAAAAATTCACATAAAAATGTTGTTTTAGCTCCTTTTTTTTATTTTCGCAAGGGTAACAAGAGAAATTGCACCTTACAATTTGTTGTGCAATTTCTCCTGAGTACTCTGATAACCCATATGTGAGGGAATACTATTTTTGAGGCAGAGTGCAAAGCTCAGAAGGGAAGAGGCGTTATATTGGAGTTCAGATTTTGCTGGAATGGTTTGACGGTGCCATGTCACATTGGCAAAGCCCCTGAGGTGCCAGAACAACAGAAACCCCCCAATGTGAATTCATTTTACAAACTGCACTCCCTAATGATTTCATCTAATGGTGCAGTGATTAGGGTTGAGCATTCCGATACTGCGAATATCGGGTATCGGCCGATATTGGCTGTATCGGAATTCCGATTCCGAGTTCCGATATTTTCGTCATATCGGATACCGGAATCGGAATGTCACTGTCAGTGTCCGTCTGTCGGGTCTGTCAGGAGTCAGCGGCACTTACCCGGCAGAAGATCTCCGGCGGTCACGTCCTGGACTGCTTGATGGCCGCCATCCTTTTCTCCCTGGCGGTCACATGCAGTTTCTCGCGATAACTGCAGTGACTGCCGGGTAATCGCGGCCGTAAAGCAGTCCGATGACGTCACCGCCGGGAAAGCAGGTAATCAGCTGTGCTGTGCCGGGATGTCAGGCTCTGCCTGGCATTCCGATGTAGCAGAGCTGGATCGTCGTGGGACTGTCGTTACTATGGACTGCGTCGGACAGGTGGTATACTGTTGGTTTGTTTTTTTTCTTTTTTTACAGGAGATCGATGGCGTCGCAGGAATGAGTGTATAATAAAATTAATGAAAACTGTGTTGTCTCTTTTATTTCATTAAAATACTTTTTTCTGGCTGTGTCTTTTTTTTAAACATTTAAAAACTTTGGGATTAATAATGGATCGGTGTCTTATTGACGCCTCTCCATTATTAACCGGGCTTATTGTCACCGTGCAATCAACGGTGACATTAACCCCTTATTACCCCACTTGCCACCGCTACAGGGCAAGTGGGAAGAGCCGGGTAAAGTGCCACAATTGGCACATCTTTTGATGCGCCAAATGTGGGGCTGCTGCAGCCTGGTATTATCAGGCTGTTGAGGGCCAAAATCCATGGGCCTTGACAGTCTTTTAATACCAGGCCGCAGCAGTCTGCATTTTACTTGGCTGGTTAACAAAAATAGGGGGACCCCTACGCCGTTTTTTTTTCGAGGGGATCCCCTATTTTTGTTAACCAGCCAAGCTAAGCAGACTGCTGTGGCCTGGTATTACCAGGCTGGCAAGGTCCATGGATATTGGATCCTTACCAGCCTGAAAAACCAGGCCTCAGCAGTCTGCTTCATCTGGCTGGTTAACAAAAATAGGGGGGACCCCACGCCAATTTTTTTCGAGGGGATCCCCTATTTTTGTTAACCAGCCAAGATATGCAGACTGCTGTGGCCTGGTATTATCAGGCTGGCAAGGTCCATGGATCTTGGCTCCTTAACAGCCTGAAAAACCAGGCCTCAGCAGTCTGCTTCATCTGGCTGGTTAACAAAAATAGGGGGGACCCCACGCCAATTTTTTTCGACGGGATCCCCTATTTTTGTTAACCAGCAAAGATAAGCAGACTGCTGTGGCCTGGTATTATCAGGCTGGCAAGCAGGGTCGGACTGAGCCACCGGGACACCGGAGAAACCTCCGTTGGGCCCCAGCTCCTGCGTGGTGGGCCCTGATTTGAAAGGATAGGTCGCAGGGCAGAGTGGGCGGTGGCCCCGGGCCCCGCGCTCTGAGGGGGCCCACCCGGAGCTACGCTACAGTAACTGTATCGGCGTGCACAGCACGCCGATACAGTTACAATCTGCGGCAGAGCAGGGAGAATCGCTCTCCCTGCTCTGCCGCCCGGAAGCTATGGGGCCTGAACAGGCGGTGGGGGGGCCCGGTGCCAGCAGTGGGCCCCCCAACCGTCATCGGAGGGTCAGCTGTATCGGCATGGGTACGGTTGGGGCGAGGATATGGGTGTGATTAGCTGTGAAATGGGTGTGGTCGGGGCGTGGCTTAAAATTTGCAGCGGCGCGCTATGCGCGCAGCAGCCTTTAGCCCTCTTTCCTGTCTTCAAAATTTGGGAGGTATGCTGTATGACCTCCCTACAACTTCTGGGCATGCTCCTGATGAGCGCGACGGATGGTCTCCTGAGGAATCTCCTCCCACACCTGGACTAAAGCATCCACCAACTCCTGGACAGTCTGTGGTGCAACGTGGCATGGCCTAAAATTTGCTGCAGCAGGCACAGCGTGCCACAGCCTTTGTCCCTCTTTCCCTTCTTTAAAGGTTGGGAAGTATGATGGTGGGCCCCAAGAATAATTTTTCTCTGGTGGGCCCAAGGTACTCCAGTCCGACGCTGCTGGCAAGGTCCATGGATATTGGCTCCTTAACAGCCTTAAATACCATGCCTCAGCAGCAGGGGCATACATAGAAATCATGGGGCCCCATAGCAAAAGTCTGAATGGGCCCCCCCCCAAAAAAAAAAAAAAAACAGAGCCATTGTAAATGTAAAGTGCCAGCACAGTGAGGGGACACATTAAACAAAAAAATGTATTATGCCCCCATAGATTGTGCCCCCATAGTTGCTCCATAGATCATGCCCCCATAGATTGTGCCCCCATAGATGCTCCATAGTATAGGCCCTTATGCTGCCGCAGCTGCTGCAACCAAAAAAAAAAAGACATACTCAGCTCTCGTCGCTGGGGGCCAGGTGCCCGTGTCCTGAGCAGGGGGTGACACCAGGTGCCGATGTCACCGCTTGCTCAGGGCCCCGGCACCTGAGATATTTACCTGTCCTCTCTCCACTGCTGAGCGCCGCTGTCTTCGGGGTCCTCCAGCAGTGAATGATCAGGCAGAGGGCGCGGCACGCACTAACGACGTCATCGCGCCCTCTGACCTGAACATTGCAGCAAGAGGACGCGAGCAACGGTGGAACGGGACAGGTAAATATCCCTTATACTCACCCTTCCACCGGCGCGGTCTCTGCAGCCCTTGTCTTCTCCCGCGGTCTCCGCTGCCAGTGTTCAGGGGTCACGCAGACCGTGGGAGAAGAGCAGGGGCTGCAGAGACCGCACCAGGAGGGGTGAGTATATAGAAGAGCTGCGCTCCCCCTCCCCCGCCGACCCCCTGGTAGTACTGTGTCAGCACAGCTACCCGACCGTTGCGGGCCCCCTCACCTGTCCGGGCCCCATAGCAGCTGCATGGTCTGCTTCATTCACGGTACGCCACTGCTCAGCAGTCTGCTTCATCAGGCTGGTTAACAAAAATAGGGGGGACCCCACGCCATTTTTTTTTCGAAGGGAACCCCTATTTTTGTTAATCAGTTCCCTCTGACGTCACTGATTGTGTCCCTGGCTGACCTGAAGTGAAAGTGGAAAGCATCAATTAAGCTTTCCACTTCCTCTCCTGTCAGCCAGGAGAGGAGCTCATTCATTTGGGGTTTACTGTGAGGCTGCAGCATTAGCTGCGGTCCCTGCAGTAAACATTAACCCTTTCTGAAGGATTACACCGTGGGACCTGACTGTGCATGGGATAGGTAAGAATAATTTTGCTTTTTTATTTTATTTTTATTACAGGAAATGGTTTTTGCAGTAAAATAAAAGATGGTCAAAAACATGTGTCTTTATTTCATTAAAATGATTTTTAATTAAAGTGTGTGTGTTTTATTTTTATTTCATGCAATAGGATTAATAATTGATAGTTGTCTAATTGACAGCTCTCAATTATTAACCTGGCTTAGGGTCACCTTTCAATAGCAAGGTGGCTTTAACCCCATATTAACCCATTCGCCACCACTACAGGGCAATGGGAATAGACGGCAAAGTGCCAGAAAGGGCGAATCTAATTATAGATTTGTCTTTTCTGGGGTGTCTGGGGGCAGATGTTAGTAGCCAGGGGGGGGGGCAAAAATAATGGTCCCTTTCTGGGCTATTATTATCTGCCCCCACTCGCTGGCTTTGTCTGTCTGGTTGCAAAAATAGGGCGGGAGCCCACGCATTTTTTTTCAACAATTTTACACCTCATATATATATACATGTCATTGAATTTGTGACACATATATATATATATATATATATATATTTATATTTATAGTTCATACACTTCTACATAGTATAATAGCCGCTAATTCAATTGCCGGCTTTTGTGAAAATGCAGAACCCGACATGAAATGACACTTGGTTTACATAGAGTTAACCATGTCATTTCAAGTTGTTTGATCTATTGTTTTCACTAACAAATACATCAGTCTATGTGTGCAAAATTTCACACCTGTAGGGGTTAATTAAAGGTGTAAATTCGTAGCAAAAAAGTCTGTTTTTTTACAACGAATTTACACCTTTAATTAACCCCTACAGGTGTGAAATTTTGCACACATAGACTGATGTAATTGTTAGTGCAAATCAGATATCAAACTACATGAAAAGACATGGTTAACTCTATGTAAACCAAGTGTCATTTCATGTCGGGTGCATCTGTCTTTTCACAAAAGCCGGCTTTACCCGGCAATTGAATCAGAGGCTATTTTACTATGTAGAAGTGTATAAACTATAAATATATGTATATATATATATATATGTCACAATGACATGTATATATATATATATATATATATATATATGTATTCTATGTGTGTTTATTTAGTGTTTACAGGGAAAGAAAGAGTTGTAATGTATGTAGTACAGTTCATATAGCGTCTTGTGCTTGGGTGCGATGAAAACACAGGAGTCACAGGTTTGATATAGAAAAGTCCTGTATTACTTCATACAAGTTGGCAGAAATAGTCACACAGTTTGCAGACACAGAAACAGGAGACACAGCAGGCCAGAGTAATCCAAGCTCAGCAATCACTCTCCAATACAGATTCAGGATCTTCTTCTCTGTTACCGTAAGTCCATGCAAACGTGGGTCTTTCAAAGAGCAGGGTTCAGAGTCCACAAGTGCTTCAGAGTTCCTCAGTAGGAATAGCTGGAGTACAAGGTCCAAGGCTTACAGGAGTCAAGTCACAGGTTCACTGCAGGCTAGATTCTGAAGCACTGATTGCTCAGCTGTGGCTGCTTAAGAAGCAAAGGAGAGAATCAGGGCAGGAACATGCAAGCTGGAAACTCCATTTTGACTGAGGGCAAGATAGCTGCAGCAAGACAGAAAGTAAAATGGCTGACGAACAAACTGAGTTTCAGGAATATATACATAGAACCTTACATTACTCCCCCCTTAAGGACAACCTCCGGATGACCTCAGACCAGGCTTGTGTGGGTACCTCTGATGAAACTGACGGAGCAAGCGAGGAGCATTAACGTTATTGACCGGTTCCCATGAGTTGTCCTCCACTGGGTAGCCCTGCCATTTAATCAGATATTGTAACTGATTTCTATACAACCTGGAATCTAAAATCCTTTCCACCACAAATTCTTCCTGACCATCGACTAGCACTGGGTCAGGGCAAGGAGAGGAACGTCCAGGAAACGTATTGGGTGTCACAGCCTTTAGTAGGGATACATGAAAGACAGGGTGGATTCTCATAGTTCTGGGCAGTTGAAGACGACAAGCAACGGCACTTATAATTTTACTGATTTTATAGGGTCCAATGTACTTATGTCCCAACTTAGACGATGGAATCCTTAACTTAAGATTTCTGGTTGACAGCCAGACCAAGTCTCCTACCTTGAAAGCTGGTGCAGGTTTACGAAATTTATCTGCTGCTTTCTTGTACCTTTCTTGAGCCGATTCAGATTTTCCTTTAGAAGATCCATATTCTTCTGTAAAGACGTGATTCTTTCAGCCACTGCTGGTAAAGGCGTTTCTATGGAAAATCGTGGTAGAATGTTAGGATGATAACCTAGATTAGAGTAAAAAGGAGACTGTTTAGTGGAGGCACTCTGAGAGTTGTTATACGAGAACTCAGCTAATGGAAGTAGATCCACCCAATCATCCTGTAGGTGGCAGATAAAGCAGCGAGATACTGCTCCAGGGTTTGATTGGTTCGTTCGGTCTGTCCATTATGGGATGAAAAGCAGAAGAAAGGTTTACTTTAATGTCCAATGCTGCACAGAAATTTTGCCAAAACCTAGAAGTGAATTGCATCCCTCGATCCGAAATAACCTCATCCGGTACTCCATGTAAGCGAAACACATCTTTAATCATCAAATCTGATGTCTGTTTTGCAGTGGGTAAGCCGACACAAGGGATAAAATGAGCTGCCTTTGTTAGACGGTCAACCACCACTAGAATGGTGTTCTTCCCCTGAGAGGTTGGTAACTCCACAATGAAGTCCATAGAAATGGATCCCCATGGGCGGGACGGGGTGGGAAGAGGCTGTAACAGACCAGTTGGTGAGGAGCGAGGTGTTTTGCATCTTGCACAGACCTCACATGAAGTGACATAATTCAAAACATCCTTCCTGCAAGTGGGCCACCAAAAGAAACGAGAAAGAAATTCCTGTGTCTTTAGAATTCCTCTATGCCCAGCTATCTTGGAATCGTGAATGAGTTGCAATACTCTTAATCTGACTGTTTCAGGAATATACAGACGTTGTCCCTGAATCCACACACCATTCTTAAAGACAAGACTTACGTCCCTTGGGGGTTGTGCCAAAAAGGAATCCGCATGGTATGCTTCCTTGATGTCCTTAAGTAGGTCTTGATTATGAATTACTCCTAGGAATCTAGAGTCAGGAAGAATAGTCTTAGGAGGAGTAATTGGACGTGTCTCTGCTGAGTAAATCCTAGAGAGTGCATCAGCCTTTCCATTGCGCGATCCTGGTCTATAAGAGATGATAAAATTAAATTGGTTTAAGAAAAGATTCCAGCGAGCCTGGCGAGGAGTCAGGCACTTAGCCGACCTGATAAACTCAAGGTTACGATGGTCTGTCAGGACGACTATTTGCTGTGCAGCACCCTGAAGAAGGTGTCTCCATTCTTTGAAGGCGGCAATAATGGCCAACAACTCTCTATTGCCCACATCGTAGTTCCTCTCAGCCGAAGACAACTGCTGGGAAAAGAAGGCACAGGGATGCAAGACATTCTTCTCACCTGTTCTCTGAGAGAGTATAGCTCCAATGGCACAGTCTAAAGCATCCACCTCTATTATGAAGGCAAGCTCGGGGTTGGGATGTACTAGGATAGGTGCAGTGGTAAATTTATCTTTTAGACGGGAAAATGCTTCCTGGGCTTGGGGAGTCCAGGAAAACCTAGACTCTTTCCGGGTAAGTTGAGTGATAGGTGACACTACCTCAGAGAAATTTCTAATGAAACGTCTATAGAAGTTGGCAAACCCGATGAAGCGCTGTACCTCCTTCACATTTCTAGGACTTGGCCAATCCTTGATGGCTTGGGTTTTGCTTCCATCCATACTAATTCCTTGTGTAGACAGTACATACCCAGAAATTGAATTTCGGTCCTATGGAATTCACACTTTTCAAGTTTGATGTAAAGATGATTTTGTCTTAGACGTTCCAAGACCATTCTCACATGTCCATGATGTTCCTCTGTGGAGTTAGAAAAAATTAGAATATCATCCAAATAAATTACCACGAATGTATCTAGGAGATCCCTGAAGATGTCATTCACCAAGTGTTGGAAAGTGGCTGGGGCGGTACTCAGACCAAAAGGCATAACTAGATATTCAAAGTGTCCATAGCGTGACCTGAATGCAGTCTTCCATTCATCCCCAGGTCTAATACGGACTAAGTTATAGGCCCACGAAGATCTAGTTTAGAAAAAATTTTGGCATGTCGCACTCTCTCCAATAACTCAGGGATTAAAGGCAATGGATAACGGTTTCTAATAGTAACCTTATTGAGTTCCCTATAGTCTACGCATGGTCTCAGAGATCCATCTTTCTTCTTTACAAAGAAGATGGGTGCACCTTCAGGAGATGAAGAGGGGCGTATGAAGCCCTTGGCTAGATTTTCATTTATGTAATCCTTTAAAGCCTTTAGCTCGGGCCCGCCAGGGGGTAGATCTTACCAAAAGGTATCTCTGCTCCAGGCAATAATTCAATTGGACAATCATATGGACGGTGAGGAGGAAGCTGGTCAGCGTTCTTCTTGTCACATAAATCCACATAGTCCTGGTATACAGCTGGTAGTTCAGGGACTGACATGATTCCTTTAGGAACAGAGCAAGCTGAAACTTTTGGACTCATCTGTTTCTCTGGAAAGTGTAATTCCTTGGTCTCCCAGTTAATGGTAGGATTCTGAGCCTGCAGCCATGGTAGCCCTAGAATAATGGGAAAGTGGGGAGAAGAGATAAGCATAAAGGACAGTTTTCTCTTGATGATCTTTACCCATAAGAACCCTCAAAGGCTCTGTTTCCTGATCCACTGGTCCAGAGGTCAGCAGGGAGCCATCCACAGTTTCCATCTGTACTGGAGTAACCTTCTTCACTGAACGTATTCCCTGTTTCAGAGCAAAGGAGACATCCATAAAATTTCCACTTGCCCCTGAGTCGATCATAGCAGAGCTAGACACCCAAGCTGAGTCAACCCAGAGTTTGATGGAAAGAAAGCAATGAGAATTGTTTTTCTTACAACTCAGCTGGGACACCGCTGAGGAAACTTGAAAAATGGCAGCGTTTACACAGTCAACGTCTTCAGAGGTAACGGAGTTTAAGTCCGAGAAATCAAGATCTGTTACTGCAGATCTCTCTGGAGCCTGAGGCTCGGACCTGACAGATCCCCTCTCGCAACACTCACAATGAATGAGTGCTGCAGTAGTCTTACGAGAACGGCTGGGGCAGTTTATAATGAAGTGCCCTGACTTACCACAATAGAAACATAGATTCTCCTTAAAACGATGTTCCTTGCGTGCATCACTAACCCGTCGTTGTAAAGAGTCTACCTGCATGGGTTCAGGTTCAGGTTCCCGTGTAATCCTACTCAAAGGTTCCTTAGCTGGAGAGGAAGGTAGGAAAAGGTTAGTACGATTGCTTTCGAACCATCTCTCTTGCCTGCGTTCAGTCAGACGAGTATCAATACGGATGCAGTAGTTAATAAAGTCACCTAACGCAGTGGGAGGGTCGGCACGAGCAAGTTCATCCTTAATCAGTGGAGATAACCCCTTTCGAAAAATAGATTTTTTGGCGGAACTGTCCCAGGTGGTATCAAGGGCCCATCTCCTGAAATCCAAGGCATATTCAGCTACCGAGTGCTTACCTTGGCGCAAAGCTAACATGGCTGCTTCAGCTGTTGCACCTCGATTGGGGTCATCAAACACCTGCCCCATGGCTGAAATAAAATCATCAAGGTGATTCAAACAATCATCCTCAGTCTCAATCAAAGGGTTTGCCCACATTAAAGCTTTGTTGGTAAGCAACATAATTATAGTAAGCACCTTAGATCGTTCAGTGGGAAATTGTGAAGCATGTGCAGAAAAAAAAAGATTGCATTGATTAATAAATCCCCTGAATTTCTCACGTTCACCGCCAAAACGAAAAGGGGGCAACTTGGGAATCCCAGCACTCGGGGCTACGGCAGGAGCCTGGACTCGCCCCTCTAGAACCTCAATCCTGGCTCGCAAATCCTGGGTAGTCTGTCCAACCACTTGCAAATTGTGATTATTGAGGTCCTGTAGATTTGTAAAATGGGTCTTTATATTCTGTAAATCTGCAAGGATATTATCAGTCACTCCGCAAAGTTCCTTTATGCGGGCCTCCATTTTCCAGATCTTTTAAGACAGGATTACTGGAAGAAGAGGAGAGAAAAAAAAAACAATAGTGTTCACCTGTGGCAACACTGCAGAGAGAAAAAAAAAATTAAGGGAACTGCTCACCTGGAATGGTTGTGAGAAGTCACAACCACTATCATCACAGAAAGTTTCAACCAGACATCTGATATCCAGAGTTACAGCAGACAAAATAGAGAAAAGAAAGAAAAAAAAAAAAACAATAGTGTTTACCTGTGGTAACACTGCAAAAAGAAAAAACTTAAGGGAATTGCTCACCTGGAATGGTTGTGAGAAGTCACAACCACTGTCATCACAGAAAGTACAACCGGACGTCTGATATCCACAGTACAGCAGACACAGCCTTCCAGACCCAGCAGACACTAACGTTTTGGCTTCAGAATCTTGTAATGTATGTAGTACAGTTCATATAGCGTCTTGTGCTTGGGTGCGATGAAAACACAGGAGTCACAGGTTTGATATAGAAAAGTCCTGTATTACTTCATACAAGTTGGCAGAAATAGTCACACAGTTTGCAGACACAGAAACAGGAGACACAGCAGGCCAGAGTAATCCAAGCTCAGCAATCACTCTCCAATACAGATTCAGGATCTTCTTCTCTGTTACCGTAAGTCCATGCAAACGTGGGTCTTTCAAAGAGCAGGGTTCAGAGTCCACAAGTGCTTCAGAGTTCCTCAGTAGGAATAGCTGGAGTACAAGGTCCAAGGCTTACAGGAGTCAAGTCACAGGTTCACTGCAGGCTAGATTCTGAAGCACTGATTGATCAGCTGTGGCTGCTTAAGAAGCAAAGGAGAGAATCAGGGCGGGAACATGCAAGCTGGAAACTCCATTTTGACTGAGGGCAAGATAGCTGCAGCAAGACAGAAAGTAAAATGGCTGACGAACAAACTGAGTTTCAGGAATATATACATAGAACCTTACAGAGGTTTTTTTAGTTACGATATTTCTGTCCCATAGACTTACATTGGATTTCCGGTATCGGTATCGGGTATCGCCGATATTTTTTGGATATCGGCGATACCATTACGATACCGATACTTTTGGATATCGGAAAGTATCGCTCAACACTAGCAGTGATCATATTGACACCATATGTGCCTCACAGAATTTTATACCATTGAGAAGTGAAGAAAGAATAAATTAAATTTTTCCCACTAAAATTATGTTTTAGTCCCAAGTTTTTCTAAAGGGTAGAAGGAATGTTTTTTTTTAAAACAAACTGAGGTCCATTTGTTACCTGAGTGCACCAATACCCTACATGTAATCTGGAAATATTTTTCAGGCAAAGTGTAAAGCTCAGAAGGGAAGAACCGGCATAAGATATTGCAGATTTCACTGTTATGGTTTGCGAGTGTCATGACCCATTGGGAGAGCCCCTGAATTGCCAGAACAGCAGAACCCCCATAAGAGACCCATTTTACAAACTACACTTCTCAACTAATTCATCTAAGGGTACAGTGATCATATTGACAGCACAAGTGTGTCACAGAATTTTATACCATTGGGCAGTGAAGAAAAAATAACTACATTTTTACCACCAAAATTTTGTTTTAGCCACAGATTTTACATTTTCACACAAGTGGATAAAAATTGCACCATAATTTGTTCCACAATTTCTACTGAACGTGGCAATACCCCATATGTGGCTGTACATTACTACTTAGCCATAGGGAGAGACTGGGGAGGAACAGAGCGCTATTTGCCTCCTGGAACACAGATTGTCCTAGAATAGTTTGCGGACTCCATATACAGAACCCCTAATTGCTAGAAGAGCAGAATCCCCCTGAAGTGACCCCATTTTGGAAATTATACCCCTTTGGGAATTTATCTACAGGTGTAGTGACGACTTAGACTCCAAGCAGCAATGGATGTTGCCGAGTGAAAATTTCAAACTGCTGTTGTAGTGACCTGTGAGCTGTAGTGACCAGTATGGTGTAGTACCAGTATGTTGCAGTCACCAGTACATTATGTCCAGTCCTTGCTTCTGGAGACATGCACCCCTAAGGCTGCTTTCACACATCCGTTTTTTGACTTCAGGCATGATCCGGCGTGTTGCTAAAAAAACGGATCCGGTACCGGATGCATTTTTTTACCATTGACTTTCATTAGCGCCGGATCGTGCCTGATGTCATTGCGTTGTATCCGTTTTTGTCTGGATCCGGCGGAAATGTACATTCCGGCGGCCGGACAAAACGGTGCATGCAACGTTTTTTTTGTTTACCGGAGCCGCCTGATAGTGCCGGAAGCGGCGCATCAGGCGGCCGGAAATAATAAAAAGTCAATGGAACCAGATCAGACTTTTGTGCAATCCGTCAAAAGTCTGATCCGGATTCTGGAAATCAGGGACTACTACTACTACTACTACTACTACTACTACTACATTTTCCACTGTCTCCGGACATCCAAAACCCTTTTTTTCCGGGTTCAAAAGTTCAGGTCGGATCCAGCAAAAAAACGGATCCGTTGCATCAGTTTTTTCATTTCAGCGCCGGATCTGTCCCTTCAGGTGTTCGACGGATTATGCCTGACACAAAAAAACGGATGTGTGAAAGAGGCCTAAGTTAGGTGGGCTCTCATCTCTTCAGAAATGCCAAACATGTGGACGCTATATGTGGTTTAGGTACACTGTGGGGCTCAGAAGGGATGAAGGCATTTGGATTTGGGAGCGCAGAAATTTCTGAATTTCTTTTGTGGGGCAAGGAGCCATTTAGCTTTTCCAAAGCCTTTGTACTACTAGTAACGAAGAAGCCTCCTATATTTCCGATAACAACAGATTACGTATCTGAGTGGAGACTTAGGCTGGGGTCACACACACCGTCTAAAAAATCGGACTGTTTTAGTTGGTCGATTATCGCACAAAACTTTCATGAACATTCATCCGTCTGTCATCCGATTTTCCGGGAAGGATGCGATTTAGTCGCATCTGAGCGTACGTGTAACATCCGATTTACATCCGACGAGCGATTTTTTTTGTGGCAGCTTACCAAAATGGACAAATAACGGTTTTGAGGCCTGATACTAATTTAAATCATCAGGCAGAGCCGTATTTAAGGGGTTTCCAACAGGTCTGACCCTCCCATCTTTGCACTGGTCTCATTTGGTTACTTGTGCTTAGTGCTTTCTTGCAGCTTTGTCACAAACATGAGCGACAGACTGATATTTAGTACCACTGAGCGTGTGCTGTTCAATTGGGTTATATCCCGATGGTTTGGGGAGCCATATCCTGTGATTGCAGATCCCAGAAGGCGCAAAAGAATGTGGGTCCATCCACTTTTGAGGCGAAGGATAAGTAAAGGCCATTTCCACCGTCTCTATTCGTCCCTGCGTAGCCATGCCGACAAGTTTTTTCAATATTGTCGAATGAGCCTTGCTACCTTCGATAAGTTGCTGGAGATTGTGCGCCCTGGGATCACATTTCAGGACACCACGATGCGACCAGCTATTTCTGCCGAGGAACGCCTTTTCCTAACATTACGGTATGTGTGTCAACGATAAGTTAATGATGTTTGCCTCAACATAGCTACTTTCCAAGTGTTGTACCAGACTTATTGTTAAGTTATTGTCAGTAATGTTTTTCTCACGCTTACCCATCTTAATTATTTGCTTGTGCGTAACCCACAGAAGGCATGCCTTGTAATAGCATTTAGTGCATGCATGTTTTCACAAAGTGAGGCATTGTAAGTGTTGTGAATGCTGTGGTTCTTGTTTTCCGTGCTGATGTGTACATGTTTTGTCTTCTTTGTGTTTTGCAGGTTCCTTTCCACTGGCCTGTCATATGCTGCTCTGCACTTAGAGTTCTTAATTGGTAAATCCACCATTTCAGGCATTGTCCGCTCTACTAGTGTTGAAATTTGGTCCAGACTACATCAAGAGGTCATGCCTGAGCCCAAAATGTGTGACTGGTTGCAGATTGCACGGGGATTTCAAGAAATTTGCCAGTTTCCACACTGTATAGGAGCACTGGACGGGAAGCACATTCGTGAGCGTAAGCCGCCCAACTCAGGCTCCCAATTCTACAATTATAAGCAATTTTTTTCTGTAGTGTTGTTGGCCTTGGTCGACACTCAATACAGGTTTATAATTGTAGACATTGGGGCCTATGGAAGGACTGGAGACTCCAGTCTTCAATTCTTCCATTAAGGGTCAGCTGCTACGCAATAACCAATTGGACCTACCACCACCAAGTCAACTTACAGACTCCAATCTGGAACCAGTGCCTTATGTTATTGTAGTGGATGAGGTGTTTCAATTGACATGTCATGTTATGAGGCCATATCCCATCGCAATCTGAACCATCGGCGGAGAATCTTTAATTTTCGCCTTTCACGTGCACGACGCCTGGCGGAGTGCACCTTTGGTATTCTGTGTGCTAAATGGCGGATACTACAATCAGCCATTCAACTGAGTGAAGCAAATGTAAATGTGGTAGTCAAAGCATGTGTGGTCCTACATAACTTCTGTAGATTGCTTGAATGCTCCTCACCTGATGTGGCTGACCTTGGGTCTGGTAATCTGTCTATGCCTATGAAACCACTCATCCATCCCCATTGTCCACCTTCTGGCCTAAAAGTATGTGATGTGTGCACTAATTATTTTGTGTCCCCAGAGGGTGCTACTCCCTGGCAAGAGGAGGCCTTATCTATGTAGTGTGCTTATTTAGTTCTGCCATAAACCATTTTTGCTTTACCTCCTTGTTGTTGTTGTGGTGTTTGTACTCTCATGTTGTTTATACATTACCCAGCCCATCAGCTATAATAATAATAACATACAAGCAATGCGACTTAACACTTTTTATATTTTTGGTATTTTTTTGTCACTATGAAAAAAACCCTACTGGACAAATCTGTCCAAAGGGCTTAATAACTTTTTTTAACGAAAATTGACAGCAGTCACAAATGTCAACAACATAACAAAATGACTCAAAGAAATGAGTAAATAAATCAGACCTACAAGTTATGGTATGTGTGTGGTGGTGAAGGTGGAGGCCCAGGTTGTGTGGGTTGGGTTGAGTTATCTACAGCCAGTGTGTCACCGTGAGTGGTGGCAGAATGGCCTGTTTGATGTATGCTTCTGGCTGGATCCTGATGGGGGTTTGGGTAGGGGAACATGGAAAACTGTTGTGGGTAGTCGTAAGTATAGGACTGCCCACTTTGACTATAGCCCCCAATATGCCCATGTCGACCATACCCATGTTGTGGCCAGCCAACATCATTGGGTATGTTCAAGTGGGCATATTGGGAATGGCCACTCTGTACCATCTGTTGTACCTGGTGGGGTACAGGTTGGTAGGAAGGAGGTGGTGGAGGAGGAGTTGGTATCTGTGGGACACAAGGAGGAGGTGGATGAGGAGCTTGATGATGATGAGGAGGAGGATCAGAGGCTGAAGCAGACTCCCTTCGCTGGCTTCCCAACAACCGTAGTAGATTTTCAGACGAAAGCTGCCAACTTTCGAGAAAATCTAATACGGTGTTGGGATCATTTGGTGGGGTGCCTGCATCCAGAAGAATTTGTACTCCACCTCTGATCCGCAGTCTGTGCTCATGTGGAATACCCCTGAGGTAGCGAGCAAGACTGCGTCCAAATGCCTCCTCCCCATCATCATGGGCAGCATTGGACAAATAGTCCAGAACTCCTCTGTCCACCTGCCTCCTTGTGCCAGAACCAACTCCTTCTCTTCTGCGCCTGGCTCTCCTTGAAATGATGGAAGGTGGAGAAGACACATCCTGTGGCCTAGTAGGGCTGTTGCTCAGGGGATTGTCCTCTGGCTGTGGAGGCAGGCTTTCAGACTCCTCTGCTGCTGGTGGTGGTGGTGGTGGTGGTGCTGCTTGGCTGGATGACGTAGCTGCCGAGGAAGGGCCAGCCTCCTCAACAACATCCCCCATGGGGTCTATTACTGCCTCCGAGTCCGAAGCTGTCTCTCTCTCTGTAAGGTTTGACTCGGTGCTATAGAGGAAAACAAAAAACACTATTAATATTTTATATCCAAACCAGTAATAGCCATTCTACAGACATGCACTTATGCTCGCAGATCCATAACTGGCACCAGAAAATTGAGCCGATCGAAGTACTCATACTTCCTTTTGCTGCTTCCTGAAGCCCCACTGCGCCCCCTCAGCTGCCTCTCTCTGCGGTAGCAATCATGACAGCTGCGCCACCGCCTTGTGACATCTGTCACTGCAAAATTAGACACAAAAATAACAAAAACATTACTTATATGGCCTTCTAAAATAGTAAAATTATCTGTACCTATCACCATCAACATTCTATTTGTTTGGCCTGTTATGTGTACACAACACCACAAAAGTTGTATAGTGGCAAACTAACAAGATCATAGTAGAAGGGTACATGCATAGAAACATAGCTGTATGAGGTATGTGTTAGAACAAGTAGCATAACTTTGGGACAGAGCTATGGCCTTAACAGAAGGGACACAGATGAAATACATGACCTACACATTTCATGTGTGATCAAGGTGTTTACAAACATTTTATACCCTAAGTAGGCGACCATTACTGATGTATGTCAATATTGTGATGTTGTTTCTGTAGTCACACAATAACGGCGCTGTGGAAAATTGAATAGCGCCCCCAGAGGTGCATTTTCTCAGGGGTCTCGGCTACCGAGGGCAGCCGAGACCCCAGAGAACATGATCCGGGTCGGTAGTTACCAACCCCGGTGTCGCGATCGCCGTTATACTGAGTATAACGGCGACCGCAAAAAAAAAAATTAAAAAAAATGATTTCTCTCCCCTCTGATGTGATCGCACATCAGTGGGGAGAGAATTAGGGTCCCCAGTACCCCCGATCCCCCCCCCTATACCTCCCGGTGTCCTCCGTCCTCCGGCAGGTCCCAGGCTCCCGGGTCTTCTTCCTGTAAAAAAAAAACGGCGGGCGCATGCGGCAGATTAAAAAAAATGTTCATTCATTCTCCTAAAAGAACATTTTGATCACTGTGATAAACTATCACAGCGATCAAAATAAAAAAAACAGTACCTAACCCCCCTTTATCACCCCTTAGTTAGGGACATATAATAAAATATAGAAATTATATTTATTTTCATTTTTCCGTTAGGGTTAGGGTTAAGGCTAGGGTTAGGTTTAGGGTTAGGGCTAGGGTTAGGGTTATAATTAGGGTTAGGGTTAGACTGGGTTCATACTGCATTATGGCAGTCCGTTAGACGGACTGCGTTACACAGCGGTATAACGCGGTGTAATGCAGTCCGTTAACGCTGCCATTCATCCCCATTAGAGGGCACATCGCAACGCATGCCATAAAGCGGCATGCGTTCGCGACGTGCCATCATTCAGTGACGGAGCCTCAGATGCGGGCTGCAGCATCTGGGCTCCGTCACCGCTAGCGCAGATGAATCATCTGCTGATTCCTCTGCGCTAGCGGGTATAGCATAAAGCGATCGCGTTATGCTATACCGTTACCAGCCCGTCAACGCTATGTGTTGAACGGGCTGGTAAAACGCAAAATGAACCTAGCCTTAGGGTTAGGGTTATAATTAGGGTTAGGGTTACAATTAGGGTTAGGGTTACATTTAGGGTTAGGGCTACAATTAGGGTTAGGGTTACAATTAGGGTTAGGGTTACAATTAGGGTTGGAATTAGAGTTGGGATTATGGTTAGGATTAGGGTTGGGATTAGGGTTAGGGGTGTGTTGGGGTTAGGGTTGGAGCTAGAATTGAGGGGTTTCCACTATTTAGGCACATCAGGGGGTCTCCAAACACGACATGGCGTTCAAAAAGTCAAATGGCGCTCCCTCCCTTCCGAGCCATGCCGTGCGCCCAAACAGTGGTTTACCCCAACATATGGGGTATCAGCGTACTCAGGACAAATTGCACACCAATTTTGGGGTTCTAATTTTTCTTGTTAACCTTGGGAAAATAAAAAATAACTGGCTAAAAAAATCATTTTTGAGGAAAAATTTTTTTATTTTCACAGCTCTGCGTTTATAAATTTCTGTGAAGCACTTTGGGGTTCAAAGTGCTCACCACACATCTAGATAAGTTCCTTAGGGGGTCTAGTTTCCAAAATTGGGTCACTTGTGGGGGTTTTCCACTGTTGAGGCACATCTGGGGCACTGCAAACGGAACATGACCCCCATCAACGTCTGCATTCCAAAACGTTATTACTTCCTTTCCAAGCCCTGCTGTGCTCCCAAACAGTTCCCCCCCACACATTTGGTATCAGCGTACTCAGGAAAAATTGGACGACAACTTTTAGGGTCCAATTTCCTTGTGAAAAATCAAAAATTTGGGTCTAAAAAATTATTTTTGTGGAAAATTGTTTTTTGGTTTTTTTCACACCCAGGCATTATAAACTTTTGTGAAACACTTGGGGGTTCAAAGTACTCACCACAGATCTAGATAAGTTACTTAGGGCATCTAGTTTCCAAAATGGGGTCACTTGTGAGGGTTTTCCATTGTTTAGGCACATCTGGGGCACTGCAAACGGAACATAACCCCATCAACGTCTACATTCCAAAACGTTATTACTTCCTTTCCAAGCCCAGCTGTGCGCCCAAACAGTTCCCCCCCACATATTTGGTATCAGCGTACTCAGAACAAATTCGACGAAAACTTTTGGGGTCCAATTTCCTTGTGAAAAATCAAAAATTTGGGACTAAAAAATCATTTTTGTGGAAAATTGTTTTTGTTTTTTTTCACACCCAGGCATTACAAACTTTTGTGAAACACTTGGGGGTTCAAAGTGCTCACAACAGATCTAGACAAGTTACTTAGAGGGTCTAGTTTCCAAAATGGGGTCACTTGTGGGGGTTTTCCACTGTTTAGGCACATCTGGGGCACTGCAAACGGAACATGACCCCCATCAACGTCTGCATTCCAAAACGTTATTACTTCCTTTCCAAGCCCTGCCGTGCGCCCAAACAGTTTCCCCCCCACATATTTGATATCAGCGCACTCAGGACAAATTGGACAACAACTTTTAGGGTCTAATTTCCTTGTGAAAAATTAAAAATTTGGGACTAAAAATTATTTTTGTGGAAAATCAGGCACATCAGGGGCTCTCCAAACGCGACATGGTGTCCAATCTCAATTCCAGCCAATTTTGGTTTGAAAAAGTCAAACGGCGCTGCTTCCCTTCCAAGCCCTGCCATGCGCCCAAACAGTGGTCCCCCCCATATATGGGGTATCAGCGTACTCAGGACAAATTGGACAACAACTTTTGTGGTCAAATTTCTCCTGTTACCCTTGGGAAAAAAAAAATTGGGGACTAAACGATTAGGGTTGTGGAAAAAATATGATTTTTTATTTTCACGTTCAGGAGTTATAAACTTCTGTGAAGCACTTGGGGGTTCAAAGTGCTCACCACACATCTAGATAAGTTCCTTAGTGGGTCTAGTTTCCAAAATGGGGTCACTTGAGGGGGGTTTCCACTGTTTAGACACATCAGGGCCTCTACAAATGCGACATGGCGTCCAGCCAATTCTGCGTTGAAAAAGTCAAACGGCGCTCCTTCCCTTGCGACCTCTGCCGTGCGCCCAAAAAGTGGTTTACCCCCACATATGTGATATCGGCATGCTCAGGACAAATTGCACAAAAACTTTTGGGGTCTTGTTACCCTTGGGAAAATAAAAATTGGGGTGAAAAGATCATTTTTGTGGAAAAAATATGATTTTTTATTTTCACGGTTCTACGTTATAAACTTGTGTGAAGCACTTGGAGGTTCAAAGTGCTCACCACACATCTAGATAAGTTCCTTAAGGGGTCTAGTTTCCAAATTGGGGTCACTTGTTGGGGGTTTCCACTGTTTAGGCACATCAGGGGCTCTCTAAACGCGACATGGCATCCAGCCAATTCTGAGTTGAAAAAGTCAAACGGCGCTCCTTCCCTTGCGACCTCTGCCGTGCGCCCAAAAAGTGGTTTACCCCCACATATTGGATATCGGCGTATTCAGGAGAAATTGCACAACAAATTTTTCGAGTTCATTTTTTCTTTTAACACTTGTGAAAATAAAAAAAATTGGTTCCGAAGTAAAGCTTTTGCAAAAAAGTTAAATGTCAATTTTTTCCTTCCACATTGCTTCAGCTCCTGTGAAGCACCTGAAGGGTTAATAAACTTCTTGAAAGTGGTTTTGAGCACCTTGAGGGGTTCAGTTTTTAGAATGGTGTCACTTTTGGGTATTTTCTATCATATAGACCCCTCAAAGTGACTTCAAATGTGAGGTGGTCCAAGAAAATGGTGTTGTAAAAATGAGAAATCGATGGTCAACTTTTAACCCTTATAACTTCGTAACAAAAGAAAATTTTGTTCCCAAAATTGTGCTGATGTAAAGTAGACATGTGGGAAATGTTATTTATTAAGAAATTTGTGTGACACATCTCTCTGATTCAAGGGCATAAAAATTGAAAGTTTGAAAATTGCGAAATTTTCAAAATTTTCGCCATATTTCCGTTTTTTTCATTAATAAAAGCAAGTCATATAAAAAATTTTTTACCACTAACGTGAAGTACAATATGTCACGAAAAAACATTCTCAGAATCAGCTGGATTCATTAAAGCGTTCCAGAGTTATAATCTCATAAAGTGACAGTGGTCAGAATTGTAATAATTGGCCAGGTCATTAAGCTGCAAAATGGCTCTGTCACTAAGGGGTTAAACATTGTAAAGCGTTTTATAGTAATTGAGGTTTGGGACAATATAAGGGCAGAGGTACATTATATCACATTGTTGTTGGCACATACAGAGCAATAACAAAATGTTAGTAGGGTTGTAATTATTGAACTTACTGATGCGCTCTTGGTCCTCCCTAGATCTGTCGAAAAAATCCGGGAAGATTTGCCCACATATTCTCCTCCAAGCCGCCTCCTTGCGCGACCTGTTGGAGTAATGGGCATCTCGCTGGTCCCAAAGTTCTGGCCTCTCTTGGACCAGAACTATTAACATTTCTACGGTAATGTGTGTGCCCATGGTTCTGGACTCCGTGGAGGCGTTTTCCTGTTTTGATTTGATATCTGGTAGCCTAATTAGCATGTGAAGCCTTCCTGACAATTACTGATGCAATTTCCTGTCACCTGGAATAGTGGTGCGATTTAATCGCAAGTCACACGTGCCGTCCGTTTGTAATCCGATTTTTCATCGCACCCATAGACTTGCATTGGCGATTGTCGAACCACAATCGGTGACAATCGCAGCATGCTGCAATTGCACTTGCACGTTTAAAACGGATCACAAATAATCTGATACTCGGAGCTGCTCCATAGATTATCATTGGTCTGACTGAAATGTGATATTTCATCGCTTTGCAGTCGTCCGATTTTGTCGCCAGTCTGACCCCGGCCTTTCTTTGTGGATTGAGTTGAAGCTTTTATTTGGAACATTTAAATAATGTTTTGGATCACATTTATCTTGCGCTCTACGCTGAGCACTTATTTTGGGGTATCCATCTAAAACTCCGAGTGACGTGATTCAAATGAAACCCATAAGGATCCATTCACTATAGTGAGGCGACAGTTACTCTGGACTTCATCTGGCCTCTGTTCAGCGTTTTCCTTCTTTTCAGAAGTGGAAAAAACTGTGGCTAACGGCACTTTTATGCAATTCTAAAAAGTTAGACACCGCCGAATCACAGGTCCTATGGTGTCCACAGTGCCTCTATCTGCCTTATTATAGGGAATCTTCCACCTGGGTGTTCTGTGTGAATTACATATTTTAGAGATTTAAACGGAACTCAGCTCAGAGCACAGCAAAAATGTGCGCTGATCCTGCGATCTTTGGGAGGCAGAAAGAACAAAACAGCAGCTGAAGAATAGGTTTTATTTATTTTTTACGCCATTCTTCATTCGGTATAAGTGATTAGACAACTATATTTTATGGTTGGTTTTTATGTATGGCTGCTGTAACACACTAAAAAACGCTTTTTATTGCAAAAACAAGTTTTTGCATCGCCATATTTTGAGAGCTATAATTTTTCCAAATTTGCTGACATTTTTATTGGTACCATTTTCAGACACATGACATTTTTTGATCGCTTTTTATTCTGATTTTTGGGAGGCAGAATGAGCAAAAACTTTTTTTGGGGTGCAACGGGAGGTTTATGTTGTTCCACGTGTGTAAAATTGATAAGGTAGTTTTATTCTTCGGATCAGTACGATTACAGCAATACCACATTTATATCTTTTTTTATGTTTTGACACTTTTACACTATAAAAATATTTTATAGAAAAAAACTATTATTTTTGCATCGCTTTATTCTGAGAGCTCTAACTTTTTTTTATTTTTCCACTGATAGAGCTATATGATGGCTTGTTTTTTAGCGGTACCATGATTATTTATATTTGTCTCTTTGCATTTTATTCCACTTTTTGTTTGGCAGTATGATGATAAAGCATTGTTTTTTGCCTTGTTTCTTATTTGTTTTTATGGTGTTCACTAAAGTGGTTAACTAGTGGGATAGTTTCGTAGGTCGGGTCATTCTGAATGAAACAATACCAAATATGCATACTTTTATTTTTTAGATTTTTTTCCTAAAAATATTTATTTATGTGTACAATAATAATTTAGATTTTTTTTTATTATTTTATTTTTTATATTGTATATTTTTACAATTTTTTAAACTTTTTTAAAACTTTTTTACTTTGTCTCACTATAGGACTTTCATTTTTTGCAGGCTGATCGCTTGTATAGGGATGCAGCATTACCATCGGATTACCATTTTTGTAATCTGATTTGTGTGAAATATCGCATTGCACTCGGACCAATGTTAATCTATGGAGCAGCTCCCAGCTTCTGATTTTTTCACGGCCATTTTCCCCTGACCGAGACAATCGCAGCATGCGAGAATCGCCAACGCAAGTCTATGGGTGCGATGAAAAATCGGATTACAAACGGACCACACGTGTGACTTGCGAGAAAATCGCACCGGTGTCCTTTAGAAAAGCCGGCATTTCATCCCCGGCTATACTGTAAAATCACACTGACAGCTTTAATAAAGAATAGAAAGAATACATATACACACATAGAATCTATAATATAACGCTGTAAGCGTCCCTCTGTCCAAAGCCTTTATAGACTGCGCAAGCGTGACACGCTGCGCAGTCTGGCTCCAGACAGACTGAGGCATCCAGCGGTGAGTACTCTGTATGGCGCCGGAGATCGTGGTATGCGTACTGGATGCATACCGTGATCTCCGGCGCCATACTCACATACTGTCATGTGTGCATCGCCACGAAGATCGTCGCGGTTGCACATTCTGACTTCTCACAGCTGAGTTGCTGTTTCTTTGTGTTTGGCAGTTAGGGAGTTAATTCTGTCTGTGCTCAGTTCTGGGACTGGGTGCAGTTTCTCCCGGCTGCAATTAATTATTTGTTGATTGGTTTCCTTTAAATCTCTGGTTGTCTGTGTTGGGAGTTGCCAGTGAAATTCTTCATGCAGACCACAGATAGGATTGTATCTGTATAGACTTAAGTTAAAGAGCTCCTTAGTTGTTTTAAGCTCACCTTGCTTAGAGTTTAATATCCCAGATCATTTATGTTCCTTCTGTGTTTGAGTGTGTATGCAAGTCTGTGTTTTCTCCAGTCTGTCTTATATGTCTAATCTGTGTATTTAGCAGAGATCAGCCCATATCCCTTTGGTGGTAATCAGTATCCTTCTTAGGACTGATTACAGGGTTCAGGGACTGATAGGAGACAGGGTTAGGCTGGAGACTTGGACCTCTGAACCATTATCAGTACCTCCAAGGTGAGGGATTAGTTAGGACCCCAGTTTAGGGTCAGGTTAGACCCCGGTCCTCCTCTTTCCTGTGACAGTGCATCAAGTCCTCAAGATTAACCCTGAGTTCAACGGATATCGTGTCAGGTAAATCTATTCTATATTTACATGCTGATGTTGCTAATCTATATGTTGTATAGAGTGTTGTTCTTTTAAGAATAGTTTACTGACATCGTACACATATCATAAGACCGCGTGACATTTTCACTGGCCCATAAAATTATTCCCAGTTGCCATGGATCCAGTAGCCCAGCTGGCTCTGCAGTTGCAGGGATTATCCATGGAGCTGACGGACATTAAGTCCAAAGTTTTGTCTCCCTCGGAGCAAACCAGATTTGAACCTAAAGTAGCTCTCCCGGACAGGTTCACTGGTGGGCGAGACAAATTTTTTACCTTCAGGGAAGCATGTAAATTGTATTTTCGGCTTCGGCCTCGATCATCAGGGAGTGAAGAGCAGAGAGTGGGAATTGTTATCTCGCTCCTACAAGGGGACCCTCAATCCTGGGCCTTCTCCCTTCCTCCGGGATCCCCGGCTCTACAGTCAGTAGATCGATTTCTTACTGCCCTGGGTTTGGTATATGATGACCCAGATCGGGTCTCTCTTGCTGAGACAAAATTACGTAAGATACAGCAGGGAGATCGTCCGGCAGAGGAATTTGCTTCTGAGTTCCGTAGATGGGCCACAGATACTCAGTGGAATGACCCAGCTCTTAGAAGCCAGTTTTGTCATGGGCTTTCTGACAAATTAAAGGACGTTTTGGCTCAGTATGATTCTCCTCCATCACTGGAGGCTGCTATGGCCCTAGCTATCCGTACTGATAGACGGCTCCGGGAGAGGTGCGAGGTAACTCCGCCCCCTGTTGTTACTCCACCTACTACTAAAGTCCCTTATGTTGAGGTTCCCCTTGTCTGTTCGGAGGAGCCTATGCAGTTGGGAGGGACATCATTTCGTAGGAGGGGATTGGCGGTACGCCGCAGGACTAGAAGGTGTTTCTTCTGCGGGAAAGAGGGACATTTTGTTGGGGGATGTCCATCCCGTGCCTTGTTGAGCAAAAAGTCGCCGGAAAACTGTTAATCCCAGGTTGTGTGGTGGACGACAACCTGGGAGTATGTATTTCGTCCGCTAGTTCTTCTCAGTTCCTTGTACCAGTGGAGGTGGTGGTTGGTACGAGAGTGGAGAGATTTTCTGTTCTTCTTGATAGTGGGTCCGGGGCTAATCTGGTTGACGCTCAGTTTGCTCAGGCTCAAGGTATGCATCTGAGTGTATTGGTCAAACCGATCCCTATATTCTCCATTGACGCCAGGCCTCTCGGCCAAGGTAGCTTTGTTCATGAGGTTCATAACATTGACCTTCGGGTAGGGGCAATACATAGGGAACTATTATCTTGTTATGTGTTGGAGGGTCTACCTACTCCTATTGTGTTGGGACTTCCTTGGTTGGTTAAACATAACCCTGTGATTAATTGGCAGTCCAGAGATATAAGCCAATGGGGGGAGTTTTGCAAAAGTAACTGCATGAACACAGTCATCAGTGCGGTCGTGCCTAGTACTTTGCCTCCTTTTTTGGAGGACTTTGGGGATGTGTTCTCTGAGGAGGGGTGTCAGGAGTTGCCTCCTCATCGCGTGTATGACTGCTCTATTAATTTACTTCCTGATGCTAAGTTACCTAAAGCTAGGTTATATAACCTTTCTGGTCCTGAGAGGCAGGCTATGAAAGATTATATTTTGGAAAGTCTGGCCAAAGGCATATTAGACCTTCATCTTCCCCAGTGGCCGCGGGGTTCTTCTTTTTGAAGAAAAAAGATGGAGGCCTACGCCCTTGCTTGGATTTCCGCGAACTTAATCGGATTACTGTTCGAGATCCGTATCCACTCCCTCTGATTCCTGATCTCTTCAATCAAATTGTTGGCGCCAAATGGTTCTCTAAATTGGATCTCAGGGGGGCGTATAATCTGATTAGGATAAAAGAGGGGGATGAGTGGAAAACGGCGTTTAACACGCCGGAGGGACATTATGAGAACCTTGTCATGCCTTTTGGTCTGACTACTGCACCAGCAGTATTCCAACTTTTTGTTAATGACATTTTTCGTCATCTGGTGGGGCTGTTTGTGGTCGTATATTTGGATGACATTTTAATTTACTCACCAGATCTTGTGTCTCACCAGGAGCATGTGAGACAGGTGTTGCAGATCTTGCGAGACAATAAACTATACGCCAAACTGGAAAAGTGTGTATTCGCCGTACAGGAACTTCAGTTTTTGGGTTTCTTGGTGTCAGCCTCCGGTTTCCGTATGGACCCTGAAAAGGTGAGAGCAGTGCTTGAATGGGATCAGCCAGAGGATCTTAAGGCTCTGCAGCGTTTTCTGGGGTTTGCTAACTACTACCGGAAATTTATTTGTAATTTCTCATCTGTTGTCAAACCTCTCACTGACATGACAAGAAAAGGGACGGATTTTTCTAAATGGTCGGACAAAGCTTGCCAAGCTTTTTCCTCTTTGAAAAAATGTTTTGCTTCGGCACCCGTTCTCATCCAACCAGATGCATCACAGCCGTTCATTGTGGAGGTGGACGCGTCTGACGTAGGGGTGGGTGCAATATTGTCCCAGGGTCCGTCCCCTGGTAAATGGCATCCGTGCGCTTTCTTTTCTAAAAAATTGTCGTCCGCCGAAAGGAATTATGATATCGGCAATAGGGAACTTTTGGCCATTAAGTTGGCTTTTGAAGAATGGCGTCACTTTTTGGAGGGGGCAGTCCACCCGGTCACCGTCATTACTGATCACAAGAACCTGCTGTATTTGGAATCTGCTAAGCGTCTGAATTCCAGACAAGCTCGATGGTCGTTGTTTTTTACCAGGTTTAATTTTGTTGTCACTTATCGCCCTGGATCTAAGAATGTTAAGGCGGATGCCTTGTCTCGCAGTTTCCCAGGGGCCGGGAAAATGGATGACCCGATTGCCTATCCTTCAGGAGGGGTGGTAGTGTCGGCTGTATGTTCTGAGCTTGAGGAGGAGGTGTTAGAGGCTCAGGGGGACGCCCCTGCAGGACCTCCAGGGAGACTGTTTGTCCCAAATCAGTTGAGACAAAAGGTTATTGAGGCACATCATAATTCTGCTTTAGCAGGACATCCAGGGAGTAAGGCTACTTTAGATCTCCTTTCTCGCCGGTTTTGGTGGCCTAACGTTAATAAAGATGTTTTAACTTTTGTCGCGTCCTGTGGGGTTTGTGCTCGCTCTAAGACCCCTCATACCCGTCCGTCTGGGACCCTCTTACCCTTGAAACTTCCGGAGCGTCCATGGACTCATTTGTCTATGGACTTCATCACGGACCTTCCTCAGTCGTCAGGGAAGACTGTCATACTGGTGGTTGTTGACAGGTTCAGTAAGATGGCACATTTCATTGCTCTTCCTGCCCTCCCTAATGCTAAAACTCTGGCGCAGGTGTTCATTGGGGAGATTGTGAGACTTCATGGGTTGCCTTCTGATGTGGTGTCAGATAGGGGGTCTCAGTTTGTGTCCAAGTTTTGGAGGGCATTTTGTTTACGTCGGGGGATGCAATTGTCATTTTCCTCGGCTTTTCATCCGCAGACCAATGGTCAGACAGAGCGTCTGAATCAAAGCCTAGAGACTTATCTTCGGTGTTTTGTCTCAGAGAACCAGGAGGACTGGTCTTCTTTCTTGCCTCTGGCAGAGTTCGCTCTTAACAACAGGCGGAGCGAGTCCACTGGTAAGTCCCCGTTTTTTGGGGCATATGGTTTTCATCCCCAGTTTTGTACATTCAATGGGGGGGCCCTTCTGGGGTTCCTGAGGAGGAGCGTTTCTCGTCGTCACTTGCTTCAGTGTGGAGAGGTGTATTGAATAATCTGAGTGCTATGGGGAACCGTTATAAACGTATGGCTGATAGGAGGAGAGTTTCTGGTCCAGATCTTAATGTGAACGATCTGGTATGGTTGTCTACCAGGAATATAAAACTTAAAGTTCCCTCCTGGAAGCTGGGCCCCAGATTCATCGGGCCGTACAGGATCAGTTCCATAATTAATCCTGTGGCATTTCGTCTGGACCTCCCTCCTACGTTTAAAATTCATAATGTGTTCCACAAGTCATTACTTAAGAGGTACGTGGCACCAGTCATACCATCACCTCTACCTCCTCCTCCAGTGGTGGTCAATGGTAACTTGGAGTTTCAAGTGTCAAAGATCATTGACTCACGTCTGAATCGCCGGTCCCTTACAGTACTTGGTGCATTGGAAGGGGTATGGTCCAGAGGAGAGGACGTGGGTTCCTGCGTCTGACATTAACGCAGATCGTTTGGTGCGGACCTTCCACAGAACTCACCCGGGCAAACCTGGCCCTGAGGGTCCGGAGGCCCCTCGTAGAAGGGGGGGTACTGTCATGTGTGCATCGCCACGAAGATCGTCGCGGTTGCACATTCTGACTTCTCACAGCTGAGTTGCTGTTTCTTTGTGTTTGGCAGTTAGGGAGTTAATTCTGTCTGTGCTCAGTTCTGGGACTGGGTGCAGTTTCTCCCGGCTGCAATTAATTATTTGTTGATTGGTTTCCTTTAAATCTCTGGTTGTCTGTGTTGGGAGTTGCCAGTGAAATTCTTCATGCAGACCACAGATAGGATTGTATCTGTATAGACTTAAGTTAAAGAGCTCCTTAGTTGTTTTAAGCTCACCTTGCTTAGAGTTTAATATCCCAGATCATTTATGTTCCTTCTGTGTTTGAGTGTGTATGCAAGTCTGTGTTTTCTCCAGTCTGTCTTATATGTCTAATCTGTGTATTTAGCAGAGATCAGCCCATATCCCTTTGGTGGTAATCAGTATCCTTCTTAGGACTGATTACAGGGTTCAGGACTGATAGGAGACAGGGTTAGGCTGGAGACTTGGACCTCTGAACCATTATCAGTACCTCCAAGGTGAGGGATTAGTTAGGACCCCAGTTTAGGGTCAGGTTAGACCCCGGTCCTCCTCTTTCCTGTGACAGTGTATCAAGTCCTCAAGATTAACCCTGAGTTCAATGGATATCGTGTCAGGTAAATCTATTCTATATTTACATGCTGATGTTGCTAATCTATATGTTGTATAGAGTGTTGTTCTTTTAAGAATAGTTTACTGACATCGTACACATATCATAAGACCGCGTGACACATACTTACCTGACCGGGAGGAGCGTTGCCGCAGCGCTTCTCTTCTCCCGCGGCAGGAGACCAGGAGTGCGCGTCGGAATCGCGCATGGCAATATCGCTATCCGGCGCCATTTTGCTGAAGGCACACTTACAGTGTGCCTTCAGCAATATGCCGACGGACCGTGCGGTATGGGCATGCGCGTACTCCGGTGCCGCTCTCCTCCCCCGGCGTCCAGCAGAATGTAACAGCGCTGGAGCACATGGAAGAAAGGTGAGTATAAATGTTTTTTTTTTTGAGGGTATGTGTGCAGTTTAATAGCGGTGAGGGGACCATGCATATCAGGATAGGGGGGTGAGGGGGCCATGCACATCAGGATTGAAGGGTAAGGGGACCATGCACATCAGGATTGGGGGGTGAGGGGACCATGCACATCAGGATTGGGGGTGAGGGGACCATGCACATCAGGATAGGGGGTGAGGGGGCCATGCACATCAGGATTGAAGGGTAAGGGGACCATGCACATCAGATTGGGGGTGAGGGACCATGCACATCAGGATTGGGGGTGAGGGGACCATGCACATCAGGATTGGGGGGTGAGGGACCATGCACATCAGGTTGGGGGGTGAGGGGACCATGCAACATAGGATTGGGGGGTGAGGGGAAGACCATGGAGGGTAGACATCATCGGATTGGGGGGTGAGGGGACCATGCACATCAGGATTGGGGGGTGAGGGGACCATGCACATCAGGATTGGGGGGTGAGGGGACCATGTATATCAGGATTGGGGGTTGAGGGGACCATGCATATCAGGATTGGGGGGTGAGGGGACTATGCATATCAGGGTTTGGGGGTGAGAGGACCATGCACATCAGGATTGGGGGGGTGAGGGGACCATGCACATCAGGATTGGGGGTGTGAGGGGACCGTGCACATCAGGATTGGGGGGTGAGGGGACCATGCACATCAGGGTTGGGGGGTGAGGGGACCATGCACATCAGGATTGGGGGGGTGAGGGGACCATGCACATCAGGATTGGGGGGTGAGGGAACCATGCACATCAGGGTTGGGGGTGAGTGAACCATGCACATCAGGATTGGGGGGTGAGGGGACCATGCATACAAGGATTGGGGGGTGAGGGGACCATGCACATCAGGATTGGGGGGTGAGGGGACCATGCACATCAGGATTGGGGGGTGAGGGGACCATGCATATCAGGATTGGGGGGTGAGGGGACCATGCACATCAGGATTGGGGGTGAGGGGACCATGTATATCAGGATTGGGGGTTGAGGGGACCATGCATATCAGGATTGGGGGGTGAGGGGACCATGCATATCAGGGTTTGGGGGTGAGAGGACCATGCACATCAGGATGGGGGTGAGAGGACCATGCATACCAGAATTGGGGGTGAGGGGGCCATGCATACCAGGATTGGGGATGAGGGGTAACATGCATACCAGGATAGAGGGGTCCCATGCACACCAGGATTGGGGGTGAGGGGACCATGCCTACCAGAATTGGGAGGTAAGGGGTGCCATGTATACCAGGATTGGTGATGAGGGGACCATGCATACCAGGATTGGGGGGTGAAGGTTACCATACATCCTACGATAGGGATGAGGGGGGAAAATGCATACCAAAATTGGGGGTGAGGGGTTCATTCATACCAGAATTGGGGGGTGATGGGACCATGCATTCCAGGATTGGGGGGTGAGGGGACCATGCATAAAGGGATTGTGGGGTGAGGGGACCATGCATACCAGGATTGGGGGGTGAGGGAACCATGAATACCAGGATATGGATGAGCAGGTACCATGCATACCAGGATAGGGATGAGGGGGTACCATGCATACCACGATTGGAGGATGAGGGAACCATGCATACCAGGATGAGGAATGGGGTGCCATGCATACCAGATTTGGGTGGGGTGAGGGGACCATACATACCAGGATAGGGATGAGGGGTACCATGCATACCAGGATAGGGATGAGGGGTGCCATGCATACCAGGATAGGAGTGGGGCAGCACATACCAGCATGGGAGACCATATACCTATAAAAATGCTTGCCACCCGGGCGTAGAATGGGTTCATAGCTAGTGCATATATATATATATATATATATATATATATATACATGTCATTGTGACACATGTATATATATATATTTATAGTTCATACACTTCTACATAGTATAATAGACGCTAATTTAATTGCCGGCTTCTGTGAAATTACAGAACCCGACATGAAATGACACATGGTTTACATACAGTTAACCATGACATTTCATGTAGTTTGGTATATGGTTTTCACTAACAATTACATGAGTGTGTGTGTGCAAAATTTCATACATGTAGGGGTTAATTAAATGTGTAAATTTGTTGTAAAAAAAATGCCTGGGCTCCCGCAGTATTTTCTCCACCAGACAGGGAAAGCCAGGGAGTGGGGGCAGATAATAATAGCCTAGGGAGGGTGCATATTTTTTGTGCCCCCCTGGCTACTAACATCTGTCCCCAGCCACCCCAGAAAAGGCACATCTATGATTAGATGCGCCTTTTCTGGCACTTCCCATTGCCCTGTAGCGGTGGCTAATGGGTTAATAATGGGTTAAGGCCACCTTGCAATTAGACAACTCTCATTTATTAATCCTATTGTATGAAATTAAAAAAAACACACACACATTATCTAAAAACATTTTAATGAAATAAATACACAGTTTTTGACCATATTTTATTGTACTGGTAATCCTTGCAAAGCCCTTGTTCTCCTGTAATAAAAAAAAAAATAATAAAACAACATTATTCTTACCTCTCCGGCGCTCAGTCAGGTCCCCCGCTGCAATACATCTGAAAGGGTTAACACTTTTACAGCGAGGACCGGAGCTAATGCTGCAGCCTCGATGTAAAAACCCGAATGAATGAGCTCATCTCCCCGGCTGACAGGAGAGGAAGTGATTAGCTGGGAAGCTTAATTTAATGTTTCCCACGGTAATCAGTTCACTTCAGGTCAGTCAGGGACTCCCTCTGACGTCACTGATGCTGTGCGCAAACTGTAAAGCGCTGCAGAATACGTTAGCGCTATTTAAAAATAAAGATTATTATTTAATGAAATGTGAGTCCAGTAAACCCGAACCAAAGAAACGGGAACGAGCGTCTACTGGGACTATCATGAGTAGGCGTGATTGTCTTTTTGCTACGGGATGCTTCCCTTTCCCTTGGAGAGTCTGACTACAGCTACGTAAGGTCAGATACATTTGCCAGGACCATCAAGGAGTGCTGTAAAAGTTTTCCAGATGACTGGTCATTGAAATTAAAAGGGAGAATTGAGTACTATGGCGAAAATTTTTATGCATATTTCATAAAGTATGTAGTGTAAATTTTCACATCGGATATGATCTACCTCACCAATTTCTTGATGCTTCATCTGTTTCAGTGGAAAAGCGTAGGAAATGTGGGCGTCCTAACGCTGCTGCCCAAGAACATGCTTTTATAAAAATGTGTGCTTATCTTAAAGAAAATGATGAAGAACAGTTGACAATTTCACACTTTCAAGAAAAAATGAAGGAGTTCTTGAAAACCGATGATTTATCTTCTTATAGCAGAATATATATGCATGCAGAAGCTCATAGAGTATTACAGAGATTCAACCTTTGTCGCTGAAGGGTATGGCTAAACTCCTTAACGACCAGATGTATTTTTGGTTTTGCATTTTCATTTATTGCTCCCCTTCTTCC
>JARQOD010005232.1:0-49269 GCA_033576555.1 Oophaga sylvatica | reverse complement strand
GTTTTTTAAAAATTGAGTCGGGGAATTATCCCATAAAGCAGATAATAATCTTGGGTAATCATATGGGGATAAGTAAAACGAATCGATATGTCTTAGTATACCCCACTGCTCCCCCTGCTACAAATCTGAACTCTAGGCGTCTCCCGGTATGTACTTGGCAGGTGATAATTGGTCCTGATTTTTCGCTTGGTCACAAATATTAGGGAGGAAACGCAGTTTTTGAAAATTGCATGTGCCCTTTTTTAAAACTACAGCGGCATTTTTCATAAGAGGTTAACGAGGTTTTGTTCTAGTGAAAGGGCTTGGGGTTTTTGTGTAGTTTGATGTACTTATGGCGTGCCTTTGGTGGAAAAGTGAAAGGATGCTTGTGCCTCTCCCAAGGAATCGCCCTGCTGAAAGGGGGATGACCGCTAGCTAGACGCCGTGGGTCCTCGCGTGCCCCGGCAAAAAGAAACCCTAGTAGGCAGAAAAGGGGGGGCGGAGTCCCCCAACCGAGAGAGGGGGTGCGCAGAAGGAACGTTTAACCAAGGGGTTTTAAAAGGACCTACCTTTTCATCAAGTTTTTCCGCCTCTTTTCCAACCCGGCTTATTAATAAGGGGCCAACCCTCCTTTTTTTCTGTATGCGCTGCGGAAACCATGTGGATATAAGGGGTTTGGAGTCAATTGGGGCAAGTAACTTTTAACATAAAAAATTAGAGGGATTAAGGACTAAAAATGTGTTTAGTTCCCGGGAGGGGGTTGGATGTAAAAAATTCAGAGTTTAAAATAAGGGTAAAAAATATTAAAAAAAAATTTGAATTAATTATAATTTAAAAAAAAAATGTGAAAATTTAAAGTAAGAAAAAGAATCATTAAAATAGATTAAAAAAAATGCCTATGGGAAAGTACTTTTATTGGCAAAAGATTTGTCTTTTTGTTTTTCTATGAAAAAAAAAAAAATTTAAAACCAAAAAAAATGTTAGACTGTTAAAAACCCAAAAAAAGTGATTATAAAAAAACAAAAAATTTGGGGAACATTTCTTTCAAAATTTTAGTATTTTCTGACTATAAAAAATTGTAAATTCACACGAAGGCACAAAACTATGAATTTAAACAATGTGGGAAATTTTAAAACTTTTTCAAAAAAAATGTGAAAACAACTGAAAATAGCTTGTATCTGGTTCTTAAAGTAGGGACCTTTTTCTTTTAGACTGCTTTGCAACTCTTCATCTCTTGAGAGCTCAAGAGGGTAGTCACCGGGGAAGGTCTTCCAAAAATCTTTAAGGGGTTCCAGAGATGCTTACACTTTTGGGGGCCTTTTTTCCTTCACCTGCGGTTAGCTCACCCAACCCAACATTGGGTTCAGGTTGGTGACTGGAGGGCCCGGGATTGCGGGCCCCCCATCACTTCCCCTTTTTGGGCAAAAAGCCTACACCCCGGACGTGTGTTTTGGGGGCTTGTCCTATTTAAAAAAAAGATGGGGCCCCTAAAAGAAAATGGATTGAATCATGCCCCTGTGTTAGCCATGTTGGTTCATATGCCCCCAATTTTGAATAAACCCCAAAGGGGCACCATAAAGCACCCCCACCCACACACCTCCCCCCAAACTTTCCGGGGGGAAACCCGATGTAGAGTCCTCCGTTCCACCTTTTTTGCGTCACACAAAGACAGGTGGTTGGGAAACCAAAATCTCAAATTTTTGGGCCCTAAAAAAAAACAAGATTTTTCCCCAGCTAATGCCATTCCTTTGTTTTTTGCCCCAAAAAAGTCTCTTGCTTGTTTCCTTTTCCTTACGGGGGTTTCCTAGCAGTATTTTACCATGAAGGCTCGCACAAATCTCCTCTTTCAGTTTTTGTAGAATGTGTTTTGGTAAAATCTGTGTGGGTTGACCTTTCTAACGACTGCTGTAAACCCCGCGATTTCTGAGGCTGGTACTCGGATAAACTTTTCCTCAAGGAGGTCTCTTTTCTTTTTCCTGGGGGGTTCCCCATTGACCATTTCTTTTGTAGCGCTTTATGGTTTTTGCAACTGCACTTTTGGGGGCACTTTCAAAATTTCCAATTTTGGGGACGACCCTTCCCTTTCTTAAAGTAATGATGGCTTTTTTCTTTTCGTAATACAAAATACTAACATCTATTCATAGGACATCGCTTGTATCCACCAACTTTTTGCACAAAACAAGAGGCCCAACCCCCTTTTAAGGCCAAAATCCCACTTTCTAAACCCGACGGGCCACCTTGAAGTGAAAAACCCTCCCGGGACTACCCCTTTAACCACAAGAGAATGCCAAAGTGTGCAAAGCATCACAAAACAAAATGGCTACTTTTAAGAACCTAGAAATAAACATATTTTCAGTTTTTTCCACCTTTTTTGTAAAGTGTAAGTATAATTCCACAGGGGATAATTCAAGTTTTGATCCTTCAGTGTGAATTTCAATTTTCATATAAAGAAAATACAGAAAAATCTTTAAATAGAAGGTGTGCCAAATTTTTGGTCTTACTGTTGTTTTTAAAAATTTCCGAAGGGAGCCACATAATTGAGCTCACTTTGTAACTACTATTTTTTTTTTTATTGGTTGCTCAAAAGGTATTAAGTAGAAGAAAAGGGGTAAATAATTAAACCCCTTTTTAACTTCAATTGCAAATTTTTTTAACTTATAATTAATACAAATTTTTTTTAAAAATTTTTTACCTTCATTGCAATGCTTTTATACATCCAACCCCATCCAAATCTAATCACTTATCATCCCCAAAAACCATCCAGTTTTTCTATGTTAATGGTCATGCCCCAATGAACCCCCAAACCTCCTGTATATCCACTAGGGTTTCCGCCTCAACAGAAAAAAAGGGGGGTTGGCCCCCTATTATATAAAGACGGGCTGAACGCAGGGGAAAAACTTGACGAAAGGGCCCAGGGGCCCTTTTAAACCCTTGGTTAACTTTTCCCTTTTCCACCCGTCCTCTCGGTTGGGGGAGTCACCCCGAACTCCGCCCCTCCTTTTCCGCCGTGACCTCACGTTCTTCCCGGGGGGGGCACAGAGGGTCCCACATTAAAACTACGGGCATCCCTCTGCAGCTAGCGCAATTCCGGGGGCAAGGCCAAGCACTTCCTTGCACTTACCCCAAAAGACACCAGTAATTTTTTCCCAAATCATCACAAATCTCACAGCCCTTTCACTAAACAACCATCTATATCCTCTCTTGAAGATCCGCTGTCTTAAAACGGCACATGCAATTTTCAATACTGCGTTTCCTCCATAACTATTTTGAAAAACGAACATCGGACCAAAATTTCCACACCTCCAAGACATATCGGCAGACCCCCTAGACGTATCAGTTTTGGGCAGGGGGAGCATGATATACTAATAAAAAATTCGAGTTCAGTTATATTTATCCTCTTTCCGATTCCCAAATTTTTAAATCTCTTCACTGGGGAGTAATTCCATGACCTCATCTACAAAACCACTGGTTTCTTTTACCTTTCTCCCAGTTGTAGAAACAGGATTCAAAAACATGTACAAGTTTTCTCTATACACTAAATTATATGCCACCCAAATAAATTTAATTAAATGTTCAGTCACTTTAGTAAAAAAATTTAGCGCAGTGAATTATAATTTAACTTCCTCCTGGAAGGGGGGGCTTCAGTGCAGGGCCGGGCAGTTTAAACCATTATTAACCGAGGTTACCCCTGCAAATTTTAATAATGTTCTTTAATAAAGGGTTTTCCCTTTATGTGGTTGGGGGTCTAGTCCCCCGGGTGATCTACCTCCTCCTCCATACGGAAAGTTCTGTGCCTCTACGCCGCACAAGATGGGGAATGGGCGCGGGGCCCGGGGAAATGCTGGAAAGCCTCCTGTCAGACTGACGGTGATCGTCCCACCACGTCCCCTCTTTAGTCGGGCAGGACCCGGGCTCGAGGGCGGGGAGGTCCGGTGCCCATATTTATCCAGGGCTTTTTGCACAGAAAGAAAATGATTTGCACAAAGAAGAAGAAGAGAAGAAGGAAACAAGGGAATGACAAGTGTCACAAGAGGGGGACCGGACGCCCACCACGACTGATGACGACATTTTAGCCTGCAAATTTGAGGGACGGGCGAGCGACAGGGATTAGGGGGAAAATCCCAGTAAAAAAACCCCACCTGCTGACAAACAATCCACACGATTTTTTGGGGCCCAAGAATCACAGGGGAGAACGGACAGAAGGACGGCATCTGCAGAAAAAATGTGGGCATGCTCTAAGGGAAGGAAAAGATTCTGAAAAAACCCCGAGAACAAGACTCAAAACTGAAAGACGAGACGACAGCGGAAAACCGCGACCCCAGATCAAGAAAAAAATCAGGAAAAAAGCTTTTCAAAGGGGAAAATGTAGAGAAAAAAAAGCAACGGAAAAAATTTTTTTATTGGGGCACGCCGAGAGACTCATCACATCCCCGGAGCCAACAAGGGCCCGCTGCTCACCCCGTGGGGTAAAAGGGGGCCGGAGCTCCTCCATCATCACTCCTGGGACCGATCCTGGGGCTCTAGATATCCCACTCCCCCATGGAGAGATAGACAGCGACGTCCTGACCTTAAGGGAACCCGACAACAACGACACCGTCACCACCCGAATACCCAGTCCCGCGCACCTCCCGCTCTCCCAAAACCCCTCGCCTGTATAAGCCCCGGGTTCCCCTCCCTTCACCCAGAACCCTCCGTCCCTGTTAATGTCCCAGCAGTCACCGCTCCCTCATCCCCAGAATCCTCCGTGCCGTCCTGTATAATGTCCCAGCAGTCAACCTCTCCCCCTCATCACCCAAAAATCCTCCAGTGCCGTCCTGTATATTGTCCCAGCAGTCACCTCTCCCATCACCCGAATCCTCCAGTGTCGTCCTGTATTTTGTCCCAGCGTCACCTCTCCCCCTCACCCAGAATCCTCCAGTGCCGTCCGTATAAGTCCCAGCAGTCACCTCTCCCTCATCCCCCAGAATCCTCCAGTGCGTCCTTTTAAAAAGTCCCAGCAGTCACCTCTCCGCTCATCATCCAGAATCCTTGAGTGTCGTCCGTATAATGTCCCAGCAGTCACCTCTCCGCTCATCACCCGATCCTCCAGTGCAGTCCTGTATAATGTCCAGCAGTAAACCTCTCCCTCTCACCCAGAACCTCCAGTCCCTGTCCTGTATATAGTCCCAGCAGTCCCTCTCCGCTCATCACCAGAACCCTCCGTGCCATCCTGTAAAATTTGTCCCAGCCAGTCACCTCTCGTCATCACCCAGAATCCCCAGTGCCGTCCTGTAAAAATGTCCAGCAGTCCCTCTCCCTCATCACCCAGAATCCTCCAGTGCCGTCCTGTATAATTGTCCCGCGTACCTCTCCGCTAATCACCAGATTCCTCCAGTGCCGTCCTGTATAATGTCCCACAGTCACCTCCCCGCTCATCACCCAGAATCCTCCAGTGCCGTCCTGTAAATGTCCCAGCAGTCACCTCTCCTCATCACCCAGAATCCTCCAGTGCCGTCCTGTATAATGTCCCAGCAGTCACCTCTCCCCATCACCCAGAACCCTCCAGTGCCGTCCTGTATAATTTTCCCGCAGTCACCTCTCCCCCTCATCACCCAGAATCCTCCGTGCCGTCCTGTTTAATGTCCCAGCAGTCACCTCTCCGCCTCATCACCCAGAATCCCCAGTGCCGCCTGTTATTGTCCGCAGTCACCTCTCCTATCCCCCAGAATCCTCCAGTGCTGTGCTGTATAATGTCCCAGCAGTCACCTCTCCGCTCATCACCCAGAATCCTCCAGTCCCGTCCTGTATAATGTCCCAGCAGTCACCTCTCCGCTCATCACCCAGAATCCTCCAGTGCGTCCTGTTAAATGTCCAGCAGTCACCTCTCCCTCATCACCCAAATCCTCCAGTGCCGTCCTGTATAATGTCCCAGCAGTCACCTCTCGCTCATCACCCAGAATCCCCCAGTGCCGTCCTGTATAATGTCCCAGCAGTCACCTCTCCGCTCATCCCAGAATCCTCCAGTGCGTCCTGTATAATGTCCCAGCAGTCACCTCTCCCTCATCACCCAGATCCTCCAGTGCCGTCCTGTATAAGTCCCAGCAGTCACCTCTCCGCTCATCACCCAGAATCCCCAGTGCCGTCCTGTAAAATTGTCCCAGCAGTCACCTCTCCGCTCATCCAGAATTCCAGTGCGTCCTGTATAATGTCCCAGCAGTCACCTCTCCGCTCATCACCCAGAATCTCCAGTGCGTCCTGTATAATGTCCCAGCAGTCACCTCTCCGCTCATCACCCAGAATCCCCAGTGCCGTCCTGTATAATGTCCCAGCAGTCACCTCTCCGCTCATCCCCCAGAATCCTCCAGTGCCGTCCTGTATAATGTCCCAGCAGTCACCTCTCCGCTCATCACCCAGAATCCTCCAGTGCCGTCCTGTATAATGTCCCAGCAGTCTCCTCTCCTCTCATCACCAGAATCCTCCAGTGCCGTCCTGTATAATGTCCCAGCAGTCACCTCTCCGCTCATCACCCAGAATCCTCCAGTGCCGTCCTGTATAATGTCCCAGCAGTCACCTCTCCCTCATCACCCAGAATCCTCCAGTGCCGTCCTGTATAATGTCCCAGCAGTCACCTCTCCCCTCATCCCCCAGAATCCTCCAGTGCCGTCCTGTATAATGTCCCAGCAGTCACCTCTCCGCTCATCACCCAGAATCCTCCAGTGCAGTCCTGTATAATGTCCCAGCAGTCACCTCTCCGCTCATCACCCAGAATCCTCCAGTGCCGTCCTGTATAATGTCCCAGCAGTCACCTCTCGCTCATCACCCAGAATCCTCCAGTGCCGTCCTGTATAATGTCCCAGCAGTCACCTCTCCGCTCATCACCCAGAATCCTCCAGTGCCGTCCTCTATAATGTCCCAGCAGTCACCTCTCCGTTCATCACCAGAATCCTCCAGTGCCGTCCTGTATAATATCCCAGCAGTCACCTCTCCTCTCATCCTCAGAATCCTCCAGTGCCGTCCTGTATAATGTCCCAGCAGTCACCTCTCCGCTCATCACCCAGAATCCTCCAGTGCCGTCCTCTATAATGCCCCAGCAGTCACCTCTCCGTTCATCACCCAGAATCCTCCAGTGCCGTCCTGTATAATATCCAGCAGTCACCTCTCCTCTCATCACCCAGAATCCTCCAGTGCCGTCCTGTATAATGTCCCAGCAGTCACCTCTCCGCTCATCACCCAGAATCCTCCAGTGCAGTCCTGTATAATGTCCCAGCAGTCACCTCTCCGCTCATCACCCAGAATCCTCCAGTGCCGTCCTGTATAATGTCCCAGCAGTCACCTCTCCGCTCATCACCCAGAATCCTCCAGTGCCGTCCTGTATAATGTCCCAGCAGTCACCTCTCCGCTCATCACACAGAATCCTCCAGTGCTGTCCTGTATAAATGTCCCAGCAGTCACCTCTCCGCTCATCACCCAGAATCCTCCAGTGCCGTCCTTATAATGTCCCAGCAGTCACCTCTCCGTTCATTACCAGAATCCTCCAGTGCCGTCCTGTATAATATCCCAGCAGTCACCTCTCCTCTCATCACCCAGAATCCTCCAGTGCCGTCCTGTATAATGTCCCAGCAGTCACCTCTCCGTTCATCACCCAGAATCCTCCAGTGCCGTCCTGTATAATGTCCCAGCAGTCGTGCGTCCTGTATATGCCAGCAGCACCTCTCCGCTCATACCAGAATCCTCCAGTGCGTCCTGTATATGTCCAGCAGTCACCTCTCCGCTCATCACCAGAATCCAGTGCGTCCTGTATAATGTCCCAGCGTCACCTCTCCCTTCACCAGAATCCTCCAGTGCGTCCTGTATAAGTCCCAGTCACTCTCCTCTCACCCAGAATCTCCAGTGCGTCCTGTATATGTCCAGCAGTCACCTCCGCTCTCACCAGAATCTCCAGTGCCGTCCTGTATAATTCCCAGCGTCACTCTCCTCATCACCAGAATCCTCCAGTGCGTCCTGTATAATGTCCAGCAGTCACCTTCTTCCAATCGTCAATGCCGCAGTTCTCCCCCAGTGCGTCCTGTATAATGTCCAGCATCACCTCCCCTTCACCAGAATCCTCCAGTGCCGTCTGTATAAGTCCCAGCAGTCATCTCGCTCATCACCAGAATCTCCTGGTCTGTATATGTCCAGCGTCACCTCTCCTCATCACCCAGAATCTCCTGCGTCCTGATAAGTCCAGAGTCACCTCTCCTCATCACCCAGAATCCTCCAGTGCCGTCCGTATAATGTCCCAGCAGTCACTCTCCCTCATCACCCAGAATCCTCCATGCTCTGTAAATGTCCCAGCGTCACCTCCCTCACACCGATCCCAGTGCGTCTGTATAAGTCCCAGCATCCTCTCCCTCACCCAGAATCCTCCAGTGCGTCTGTTAGTCCAGCAGTCACCTCTCCCTCATCACCCAGAATCCTCCAGTGCGTCCTGTATAGTCACAGTCACCTCTCCTCATCACCAGAATCTCCAGTGCGTCCTGTAATGTCCAGAGTCACCTCTCGCATCACCAGATCCTCCAGTGCTCCTGTATAATGTCCAGCAGTCACCTCTCCTCATCACCCGAATCCTCCAGTGCGTCCTGTATATGTCCCAGCAGTCCCTCTCCTCATCACAGAATCCCCAGTGCGTCCTGTATAATGTCCCAGCAGTCACCTCTCGCTCTACCCAATCCTCCAGTGCCGTCCTGTATAAGTCCAGCAGTCACCTCTCCTCATCACCCAGAACCTCAGTGCCGTCCTGTATAATGTCCCAGCATCACCTCTCCGCTCATCACCAGAATCCCCAGTGCTCCTGTATAATGTCCCAGCAGTCACCTCTCCGTCATCACCAGAATCTCCAGTGCCGTCTGTATAATGTCCAGCAGTCACTCTCCGCTCATCACCAGAATCCTCCAGTCCGTCCTGTATAATGTCCCAGCAGTCACCTCTCCCTCATCACCCAGAATCCTCCAGTGCCGTCCTGTAATGTCCCAGCAGTCACCTCTCCACTCATCACCCAGAATCCTCCAGTGCCGTCTGTATAATGTCCAGCAGTACCTCTCCGCTCATCACCAGAATCCTCCAGTGCGTCCGTATAATGTCCAGCAGTCACCTCTCCCTCATCACCCAGAATCTCCAGTGCCGTCCTGTATAATGTCCCAGCAGTCACCTCTCCCTCATCACCAGAATCCTCCAGTGCCGTCTGTATAATGTCCAGCAGTCACCTCTCCTCATCACCCAGAATCCCCAGTGCCGTCCTGTATAATGTCCCAGCAGTCACCTCTCCGCTCATCACCCAGAATCCCAGTGCCGTCCTGTATAATGTCCCAGCAGTCACCTCTCCCCTCATCACCCAGAATCCTCCAGTGCCGTCCTGTATAATGTCCCAGCAGTCACCTCTCCCTCATCACCCAGAATCCTCCAGTGCCGTCCTGTATAATGTCCAGCAGTCACTCTCCGCTCATCACCAGAATCCTCCAGTTCTGTCCTGTATAATGTCCCAGCAGTCACCTCTCCCTCATCACCAGAATCCTCCAGTGCCGTCCTGTATAATGTCCCAGCAGTCACCTCTCCCTCATCACCCAGAATCCTCCAGTGCCGTCCTGTATAATGTCCCAGCAGTCACCTCTCCCTCATCACCCAGAATCCTCCAGTGCCGTCCTGTATAATGTCCAGCAGTCACCTCTCCGCTCATCACCCAGAATCCTCCAGTGCCGTCCTGTATAATGTCCAAGCAGTCACATCTCCGCTCATCACCCAGAATCCTCCAGTGCCGTCCTGTATAATGTCCCAGCAGTCACCTCTCCCTCATCACCCAGAATCCTCCAGTGCCGTCCTGTATAATGTCCCAGCAGTCACCTCTCCCTCATCACCCAGAATCCTCCAGTGCCGTCCTGTATAATTCCCAGCAGTCACCTCTCCGCTCATCACCCAGAATCATCCAGTGCCGTCCTGTATAATGTCCCAGCAGTCACCTCTCCCTCATCACCCAGAATCCTCCAGTGCCGTCCTGTATAATGTCCCAGCAGTCACCTCTCCTCATCACCAGAATCCTCCAGTGCCGTCCTGTATAATGTCCCAGCAGTCACCTCTCCTCATCACCCAGAATCCTCCAGTGCCGTCCTGTATAATGTCCCAGCAGTCATATCCTCTCCGCTCATCTACCCAGAATCCTCCAGTCCGTCCTGTATAATGTCCCAGCAGTCACCTCTCCTGCTCATCACCCAGAATCCTCCAGTGCCGTCCTGTATAATGTCCCAGCAGTCACCTCTCCTCTCATCACCCAGAATCCTCCAGTGCCGTCCTGTATAATGTCCCAGCAGTCATCTCTCCGTCTCTTTCACCAGAATCCTCCAGTGCCGTCCTGTATAATGTCCCAGCAGTCACCTCTCCGCTCATCACCCAGAATCCTCCAGTGCTGTCCTGTATAATGTCCCAGCAGTCACCTCTCCTCTCATCACCCATGAATCCTCCAGTTGCCGTCCTGTATAATGTCCCAGCAGTCACCTCTCCGCTCATCACCCAGAATCCTCCAGTGCTTGTCCTGTATAATGTCCCAGCAGTCACCTCTCCTCTCTCACCCAGAATCCTCCAGTGCCGTCCTGTATAATGTCCCAGCAGTCACCTCTCCGCTCATCACCAGAATCCTCCAGTGTCCGTCCTGTATATATGTCCCAGTGTCTTCCACCTCTCCGCTCATCACCCAGAATCCTCCAGTGCCGTCCTGTATAATGTCCCAGCAGTCTCTCTCCGCTCATCACCCAGAATCCTCCAGTGCCGTCCTGTATTATGTCCCCAGCAAGTCACCTCTCCGCTCATCACCCAGAATCCTCCAGTGCCGTCCTGTATAATGTCCCAGCAGTCACCTCTCCGCTCATCACCCAGAATCCTCCAGTGCTGTCCTGTATAATGTCCCAGCAGTCACCTCTCCGCTCATCACCCAGAATCCTCCAGTGCTGTCCTGTATAATGTCCCAGCAGTCACCTCTCCTCTCATCACCCAGAATCCTCCAGTGCCGTCCTGTATAATGTCCCAGCAGTCTCCTCTCCGCTCATCACCCAGAATCCTCCAGTGCCGTCCTGTATAATGTCCCAGCAGTCACCTCTCCCTCATCACCCAGAATCCTCCAGTGCCGTCCTGTATAATGTCCCAGCAGTCACCTCTCCGCTCAGCAGCTCGATCATCTTGTTGCTGAGCTCCAGGATCTTCTTGTTCCTCTCATGTATCGGTGGGTGCGGGGGCGGCTCTGTGATGGGGCCCGGGCTCCGCCCTCCTGACTCCTGGAGATGGACGATGGGAGTCACACCGCCCCCGATGTCTTCCTCACTATGGTGTAATCCTGTGTATGGAGAGAGACATGTTATGTTTTGGTAGCGGAGGAGAGCAGGCAAAATCGGCAATACACCAGAGAGGTTGGAATCTACTGGATTGCAGTACCCTGACTAACCACAACTAAAGGCAGCCGTGGAGCGTACCTACGTTGGTCCTAGACGCCTCGTCACAGTCTGAGAAGCTAACTACACTTAAAGATAGAAAGAGGAAAGCTATCTGCCCCGGAGCAGATCCCCAAAGAACATAGGAAGCCCCCAAACATGTAATGGCGGTTAGACAAGAGGAAACACAAACACAGACAGAAAATAGTATGAGCAAACGTTGGGGCCCAAACTTCCTAGACAGAAAAGGATAGGAAGGACACTTACTGCAATCCCAAAAAACCCTAAAAAGTACCAACTCTACTAATTACAAAAACACCTGAGATCACAAGACCTCTACCACCTAAATTAGTTCTCTGGTGTAACAAAACTAAGCCGCAGCCACTGAAAAAACTGGAAAAGGCAAATGAACAAATAACAGAGGCTCAGACAAACTGAGAGGAGCACAAGCCCCCGGAGGGGACCTGGCTGACCTCCACAAGAGTGCAGTAAACAATGCAAAAAGCAAGCACAGAAATAAAAACAGAAAATGTTTTATCTGAGAGCAGGAGAAGAGGCAAGACTCAGCAGTAGGGTTGAGCATTCCGATACCGAAACCCGGTTCCGATACCTGAAATCCAATGTAAGTCTATGGGAACAAAATATCGGAATTAAAAATATTCCGATATTTTGTTCCCATAGACTTACATTGGATTTCAGGTATCGGAACCGGGTTTCGGTATCGGAATGCTCAACCCTACTCAGCAGGCTTCCAAGTGAACCAGGAACAACAGCAGTTAGACAAGAACAATTGATCACCGGCAACCTTGATGGGAGGGAACCTCCCTTATATAGGACCAGTCTGTAACTCCTGATTGCCAATCTTCACTAAATGGTTCAGCACTGTCTGCAACCACCAGAGGGAGCTTCTGCTCAGAACTCATCTCCAACACATTCACAACAGAGACACTTAGGGAGAAGAATTCCTTCCCGACTCCAGATCTGACAATCAGTAGAAATCCCGGGATCAATAACCGTCTCCAGTAATCTGGGGCCATAACCGGGAATATTATTACACTCAGGACAGACATCCCGGCCCTCTACAGCTCTTATAGGGAATCCCCATGACAACTCCTCCGGGCAGAGAGCTCTTACAGTAGAGAATCCTTCTCCTCCTATTCTGGATTTCCTCCTCCCAATGTCAGACTTGTCACATCACACAATGAAGCTGATAGAAATGTAGAGGAGTTACCTCTCCGCTCAGCAGGGAGATGATCTCCAGGGTGAGGTGGAATAATCTTCTGGTGGTCTCATTCCTGTCCTCCTCCATCCTCGGGGGTCATTCAGGAGAAGGAGGGATGAGCACTGGATCAGCTGGAGGGATCTCGTCCTGCCGGCGTCTTCATGATGAAGGAGAAGATGGAAATCACAGGGGACGATATAACGACAATCACTAAATTCTGCCAAATATCAACATTTATCAGGAAGAATCTGGAGGAAAAGCCACAAAACTCCACCGCGGCCTCCTCCACCGACCTGACCGCTCATTATCAGCCTCGTAGTAGGACGGTCACCGTGGTAACTACACCTCCAGCAGAGGACGGTCACCGTGGTAACTACACCTCCAGCAGAGGACGGTCACCGTGGTAACTACACCACCAGCGGAGGTCGGTCACGTGATAACTACACCTCCAGCGGAGGACGGTCACCGTGGTAACTACACCTCCAGCAGAGGACGGTTACCGTGGTAACTACACCGACAGCAGAGGACGGTCACTGTGGTAACTACACCTCCAGCGGAGGACGGTCACCGTGGTAACTACAGCTCCAGCGGGGTCGGTCACCGTGGTAACTACACCTCCAGCAGAGGACGGTCACCGTGGTAACTACACCTGCAGCGGAGGACGGTCACCGTGGTAACTATACCTACAGCGGAGGACGGTCACCGTGGTAACTACACCTCCAGAGGGGGACGGTCACCGTGGTAACTAAACCCCCAGTGGAGGACGGTCACCGTGGTAACTACACCTCCAGCAGGGGACGGTCACCGTGGTAACTACACCTCCAGTGGAGGACGGTCACCGTAGTAACTACACCTCCAGTGGAGGACGGTCACCGTGGTAACTACACTTCAGTGGGGGACGGTCTCCGTGATAACTAAACCCCAGTGGGGGACGGTCTCCGTGGTAACTACACCTCCAGCGGGGACAGTCACCGTGGTAACTACACCTCCAGCAGAGGATGGTCACCGTGGTAACTACACCTCCAGCGGGGGACGGTCACCGTGGTAACTACACCTCCAGCAGAGGACGGTCACCGTGGTAACTACACCTCCAGCAGAGGACGGTCACCGTGGTAACTACACCTCGCAGCGGGGACGGTCACCGTGGCAACTACACTTCAGCAGAGGACGGTCACCTTGGTAACTACACCTCCAGCAGAGGACGGTCACCGTGGTAACTACACCTGCAGCGGAGGACGGTCACCGTGGTAACTACACCTCAAGCAGAGGACGGTCACCGTGGTAACTACACCTCCAGCAGAGGACGGTCACCGTGGTAACTACACCTCCAGCAGAGGACGGTCACCGTGGTAACTACACCTCCAGCAGAGGACGGTCACCGCGGTAACTACACCTCCAGCAGGGGACGGTCACCGTGGTAACTACACCTCCAGCAGAGGACGGTCATCGTGGTAACTACACCTCCAGCAGAGGACGGTCACCGTGGTAACTACACCTCCAGGGGGGACGGTCACCATGGTAACTACACCTCCAGCAGAGGACGGTCACCGTGGTAACTACACCTCCAGCGGGGTCGGTCACCGTGGTAACTACACCTCCAGCGGGGTCGGTCACCGAGGTAACTACACCTCCAGCAGAGGACGGTCACCGTGGTAACTACACCTCCAGCAGAGGTCGGTCACCGTGGTTACTACACCTCCAGCGGGGTCGGTCACCGTGGTAACTACACCCCAGCGGGGGATGGTCACCGTGGTAACTACACCTCCAGCGGGGACGGTCACCATGGTAACTACACCTCCAGCAGAGGACAGTCACCGTGGTAACTACACCTCCAGCGGGGCCGTGAGATGAGGAGGAGACGCTGCACATCCCCCATACAATGCTGCACGTCCCCAACACTGAGGAGCCGCAGTCACATGGAGCAGGAGCCTCCACAGGAACAGCTCTGATCTCACCCCACACTCTCCTCTCACAGATTCACCACAAGCACCAAAACTCCACCAAACCCTCCTGTAATCTCACCGGAATGGCGGGAACCGGAAATCTGCTGCTGGCTGATACCAGAGAACACGAGCTGCACACACCCGGGACGGAGCTGCTGCACTGAGAGCTGAAGGACCTGTAGTGACGTCACCGTCATGTGATCAGGGGGCGGAGCTCAGGAGAGAAGTGGTGCAGGACCTGTAGTTACACTCCTGTCATGTGACAGTGATGACGTCACTCCTCCTCAGTGCTGCAGACGCTTCCTGTTGTAGACCTCTGTTGCTCTCTGTTATCAGCCATGTGCTGGAGATCCTCTCTGGGAGCTTTTAGTGTGGACATGAAGGGTCTCAGTCACTAACGCTCCGTGTCTGTACAGCAGCTCCATTCTAGCGGTCTCACTACAGAGGTAGTAACAGTTATTAACCCCTTCACCCCCCAGGGTGGTTTGCACGTTAATGACCGGGCCAATTGTTACAATTCTGACCACTGTCCCTTTATGAGGTAATAACTCTGGAGCTTCATCGGATCTTCACGATTCTGAGATTGTTTTCTCGTCACATATTGTTCTTCACGTTACAGGTAAAAGTTCTTCGCTATAAATTGCGTTTATTTATGAAAAAATGGAAATATGGTGAAAATTTTGCAATTTTCAAACTTTGAATTTTTATTCCCTTAAATCAGAAGATATGTCACACAAATAGTTAATAAATAACATTTCCACATGTCTACTTTACATCAGCACAATTTTGGAACCAAAATTTTTTTTTTGTTAGGAAATTATAAGGGTTAAAAGTTGACCAGCGATTTCTCATTAGGCTACTTTCACACTTGCATTTTTTAGCGCTGCGTATCGATCGCACATAAAACGCATGAAAAAAACGCGTGTAATCGCAGCGATATTTTGCAGCCGAATAGTGCGCATTGCTTTTAAAAAAACGCAGCGATTGTATGCGATTTAAAGCGTTTTTGTATGCGTTTGCGTTTTTTCTGTGCAAAACACATGATGAAAATCCTTGAAAAATTCTTGCAACAGAACCCACCAATGGGACACCAGTGGGCGTGTCTTATTTAAAATATTTATATAGAGCCTGTTCACAGCCCTTTTTTACATTTGCTTGCATTTGCCTTGGTGAACATGGATCTGCTTATGAAGACTTTCCACTTCAACCTGGATCTGGACATGGCTATGGCACAGTCTTATGCCGTTGCTTGCCATGAAGAAAGGGAGAGACAGAGACATCGGAGACGGCAGCGGCGGCGTTTGTGGGTACATCCCATTGTAGAACTCCGGGAGAGCCGTGGAGCGTATCACACCCTCTACAGTGAGCTGCAGTCAAACCCGGAGAAATTTAACGACTACACCCAGATGTCACAACAATCCTTCATGGATTTACTTTCTCGGGTCCAACAATTAATAAGGAGACAGGACACACAGCTCCGTCGGGCGATTCCTCCAGAGGAAAGACTCCTGGTGACATTACGGTACGTATTATTGAGAAACCAATGCCTGCATCATTGTATTACTAATGCCATGTACTATTCCAAAGATGACAGAATTATTGTTCTGCCAGCTAGTAAACAAAGACCTGCAGAATTATTTTTATGACATTTTTTTGTTTATTAATGTTTTACAAAAACATATACAATAATAATTTTTTTGTTCTTTCTCTAGATTCCTTGCTACTGGAGAGAGCCTGTCTTCACTCCACTTCCAGTACCGGATTGGTATCTCCACGTTGTCAGGAATTGTTGTTGACACCTGCCGGGCATTGTGGACTGTTCTCTGTCCGGAATTTATGCCCTGCCCACCACCGAAAAGTGGCTAGAAATAGCAGAAAAATTCTGGACAACCTGCAATTTCCCCAACTGTTTGGGAGCAGTTGATGGGAAACACATCCGCATCATCAAACCTAAAAGAACAGGCTCGGAGTACTACAATTACAAGAAGTACTTCTCTACAGTTCTCATGGCCATTGCGGATGCAGACTGTATGTTTGTTGCAGTGGACATTGGGGCATTTGGCCGTGGGAATGATTCACAGGCGTTTAAGAACTCGGACATGGGACGGAGGTTGTATGGAAACCAGTTTAATTTCCCATACCACGGCCTCTTCCCCACACCGAAGGTCCAGCAATGCCATTTGTAATGGTTGGGGATGAGGCATTCCAGATGAGCCAACACCTGCTTAAACCCTACTCCAGCCGGGACTTGGACCACAACAAAAAAATTTTCATACAGGCTGACCAGGGCAAGAAGAACTGTAGAGTGTGCCTTCGGTATACTGGTTTCCAGATGGCGCATTCTGGGCACAGCTATTCATCTGAAAGTGCAAACAGTGGATGAAGTTGTGAATGCCTGTGTGGTGCTACATAACTTTGTCATGGCGAAAGAGCACCCAAACTTTGAACTTGATGATGCAGCTCCTAACCCATTGCCTGAGTTCACTCAGCACCCTCTCAGGTCTTCTGTTGAAGTCAGCCAAATGAGAGACCAATTTGCGGCCTACTTCATCTCAGATGTAGGACGGGTGGATTGGCAAGAACAAATGGTGTAAAATAATGTTCTTGTCTGTATGTCAATAAAATAACTTTTTGTTTGTATGTTAATAAAATCCCTCTGTTTATACCTCTACCACGTGCAGTCTCTGTTTTTAAATTAAAAACAATGATGAAATGGCCAGGTTTACCAGTGAATTCATGATGCATATTTTTGGGTGCATCATGAATTTATTTGTAATCCTGACTAGGTAGTTAACTATACATGCACACAAGTTGTATGACCTTGATTATCTCTCCACTTTTGCTTCCATTTTCAGTGACGGTGGACATAACACAACAATTATTTGTGTCACCTGGCCTGCTGTTTACAAAAAATTGATTTGGGGATGCACAAGCATCTGTAAATTTTTATTCCTGATCATGTGACTATAAATATAATTTGTATTTTCATCACTGTGACTTGATTTGGAACGCAGAGATAATAAAGATTATACATCTTGTTCTATACCAATGCCTGGTGTCATGCTGAAGTGGTGATGCCCCAAATAACGCATCGTCACTTCACAATGTATCAGGCCTGGGCAGGTGAGTACACATGACTTCTAAACAGCAGCATCGCTACAGTATGCTTCAACAAAATGCAGACTGAAGCAACGCTGCTGGTTAAAACTCATGTGTATTCACCTGCCCAGGTGTGATAGTAATGATACAAGGCTGGGCAGGTGAGTACACATGACTTCTAAACAGCAGCATCACTACAGTATGCTTCAAATAAATGCAGACTGAAGCAACGTGCTGGTTAAAACTCATGTCTATTCACCTGCCCAGGTGTGATAGTAATGATACAAGGCTGGGCAGGTGAGTACACATGACTTCTAAACAGCAGCATCACTACAGTATGCTTCAAATAAATGCAGACTGAAGCAACGCTGCTGGTTAAAACTCATGTGTATTCACCTGCCCAGGTGTGATAGTAATGATACAAGGCTGGGCAGGTGAGTACACATGAGTTCTAAACAGCAGCATCGCTACAGTATGCTTCAAATAAATGCAGACTGAAGCAACGCTGCTGGTTAAAACTCATGTCTATTCACCTGCCCAGGTGTGATAGTAATGATACAAGGCTGGGCAGGTGAGTACACATGACTTCTAAACAGCAGCATCACTACAGTATGCTTCAAATAAATGCAGACTGAAGCAACGCTGCTGGTTAAAACTCATGTGTATTCACCTGGCCAGGTGTGATAGTAATGATACAAGGCTGGGCAGGTGAGTACACATGAGTTATAAACAGCAGCATCGCTACAGTATGCTTCAAATTAATGCAGACTGAAGAAACGCTGCTGGTTAAAACTCATGTCTATTCACCTGCCCAGGTGTGATAGTGTCAAGGTAAATATAATTTTCTACTATACTTTTATATTCATAGTGTGTATATGTATTTTATAAACACGAAGTTTTCCTTAAAAGAATAATAAGATAATGTTAGTATCTGCTGGTGTTTGTCTCCATCTTGTGTCCTATCACTGTATTACACTCTACTGAAATGCCCCCACCTTTGGAGAATTGAGGAAATACTTGATACACGAGAACAATAGAATCTTTCTTCAAGAAACGAAACTGAGGATGACAACACATCAAGGAGGACTTAGAAGAAGATCTAAGGACCAATTAGGATGACTCAGTTTATCTCTTTCTCCTCAATCCCGCCTTTACTCCACCCCAATATTCTGTGTATGTAATCTTATGTACGTGAATAAAGAGTTCAGTGCTTACTGGAGATGGCCGCCTAATAGCACCATTTTCTTTAGGGCACGTTCTGAAGTCTGAACCAGCGTATTGCCTGATTCATTCTCGGTCGACCCGTGCTCTTAGTCTATTTTGGAGTGACTGGAGGATGAGTGGTTTGTCATTTTGAACCCGACAATTGGCGCCTGACACGTGGGGCCGTGGATTGCCGCCCGTCCGGACCCGTCCCGAGGACTTTGCGGTGTTGCCCGCGGTGACTGAATGCGAGGACTGCAGCCTCCGTTGAACACGGTAAGTTGGGATCATATATTTTATATGCGTCCCACTTGCCTGTGTGTCAGTCATTGTGGGCTTAAGCTGTATTGTCTTTTTGGGTCTGGATGGGTGACTGGTTGAGTGGTGAGACCAAGGGCAATCCCACGCCACGAACCAGCAAGTGTGACCGAGTGACGTTGCATTGCCTGCACGTGCTTGAGTCAAAACACCACGTTCCTCCTCCTCCGGTCACTGTACCTTTATGTAGATAATTGCCTCCCGTGACTGTTAGAATAAAGTTGGGACAAATTTTAGATTCTTGAAGTGTTGAGTGGGATAGAAGACGCACATGATAGTCTAATCAGTGACGAATGGAGCCGGGGCTCTTCGTCTGAGAAGTGACAAATGGAGCAGGGGCTCTTTGTCCAACACGGGGAGTCTCATTAGGAGAAGCCCCAGTGTCAGTGCATGGAGCGGGGACTCTGTACTGTGTAGAGTGTTACGGTGGACTGTGCTGTAAAGTTATCACCCACAGTTAGGGAAGGGACAAATTGAGCAGGGACTTTTTGTCTTGTCAACACATGGAGCGGGGACTCTGTATTGACGGGTGGTGACCTGCAAGTGGCACCGGTGGTCTGAGTCGCGACAGATCATTTCACTCTGTTAAATCATGATGCGTCTGTTTAAATCTGAAAAAACTCCATAAGTTAGAGGGTGGTGCTTTGGGAGTGGTTGAATTGATGGAATCACGTGGAGGCAAGAAGGCTGTTAAGAAAGTGAGCTTACCGAGTATGAGCAGATTTCAGCCTTCAGTGTAGAAGGATTATGTAGCATAGAAGAAAGGAAAGTTGGGTGATAAGGGACTTCTGCATCAAGCCCAAGCACATTTGAGAGTAGTAAATGATTTGAAAGTTGAGGGTTGGAAAGAGGTAGATGGAATAAGGAGGTTCGGAAAGTGCTGAGCCTTTGTTCGGATATGTAAAATGCTCTGCATATGATCTTGTTGATGTAACTAAAATGGCCGCTCCAAGCCCTCGGCCACCGCCCTATAATGGTGCCGATCTCAGAACAAAGGGAGGTTGGACCTGTCATGTGTGTGGTGAACAGAATCCGTCCTGGGCGGAGACCTGCCGTGTTTGTGGGGCGGGTCGCTCCTGGTGTAATGCCCAGCCCATCGCCCCTCCCACACCCAGTGGCCATCTTAATACACCCGGAAATGGCCAACACCCCATCTCCTCCGGCGGCCATCTTGAGACACCCAAGCACACCCAGTCAGGCCTATATCCCTTGCTGATACCAACCAGGGCCTACTACCAGCCCCGCCCGCACCTGTGCAGGCCACAGCTCCCAATATGGCACCAGATGCAACACCATTGTTCCCTTTCACACACCCCAACCCGGCCATTGCTGCAATGCATGAATCTTCAGTTTTTCAAACAATAATCAGAAGCCGCCGCCATGATATTATGGGATCTAATGAAGGGGAGGAGGATCAGGAGATAGAAGAGGGATGGGCCCCTCAACAGCTACCACTATCCCCAGCAGCACCAGTATCTTTTCTTCCCTCCTCCATTCCCCCACCACCATTGTTAACCCCTGGTCCTAGGGCCTATTCCACCCCTACTTCAGAGATAAGGCACCTTCCTCTCCTTCACAAATCCTCAGAGAGGACAGTCGTTCTGTAAGATTCACGGAAACCCGGTCAGGCCCCCAGCTCCCGGTGTACTTGAAAACTGGTATCCCAGCCATTCACAGCATTACACAGACCGCAACTGAAATCCAGTGACATTATCCATAGGGTACGGTGATATCCTGACTCATCGGGTTGGTGCTATAGTTAGTCCTGCCAACTCCAACTGCTCCAATAAAAGGGGTCTGGCTCTATTAATAGCCCAAGCTGGTGGTCCCATCGTCACTGCAGAATGCATGGCTCATATATACACTCATGACCCTTTGCCACCTGGACAGACTCTGACAACCCATGCAGGGGACCTTCCCGCTGATATCATCATCCATGCAGCAGGTCCAGTCCATGATCCTCTAAATTCAAATGAGTCACGGGCCACCCTTCGGGCCACCATACATTCAATACTCCATCATGCTGGTATGTTAAAAACAGAAGACATTAGGCACCAGGAATTATTTGAAACCAATGATAAAGTAGTAAATTTGTGATTGCTTTGTCTAAAGAGTTAACTAACACCCACTCTGCAGTGTCTGCTTCTCTCCCAGAATTTACAGGTGACACGGTGCATGATTTCTCGCCTGATGACCTTATATATATAAAAATTTATGGGAAGAGACTGTCTCCAGCCCAGATTTGAGGGTCCCTACACTGTGATCCTGTCCACCCCTACTGCCCGAAGCTCGAGGGCAAGAGCACCTGGATTCACGCCTCCCATTGCAAGAAGGACAAGATTAATCAGCAGTCATGAAGTTTCTGATCTACATATCCTTTTGAGCTATATCCTGATCTCCAGTAGTGCCAGTATGCCCACCTTCTGGGTTAATACTACAACCCCTGTGGTTGTCTTTAAGTTCGATTTCTATCAAATATTTAACTGTGATAGGAATGATTTCAAGGGATCAACGCACCAGACTCAGGGGAAAAGGGATATTTTATCTCAGTGTCACCCGCCCAGGGAATAAAAACTGTCATGATTGGCAGATGAAGCTAGATACAATAGATTGATAAATGAGATATACAAGTATTATATTTGTAGGAACGGATCTAAGAATGCAGGAGTCAGTGACAGCAAGCAAAGGTATAAGGGAGGAAGTGCTGGTAGCAGCGAGATGGTATTTTGCTGTACACCAAGGTCATTCTACAGATAAGGAAGCTGAAGGCTGAGGGAGAGCACACTAACAAACTGCGCAGCGACCCGACTTACCCCTCCCATCAGGCATTCAGCATAGAGACGCAGAGCCAGAGTGCAACAGTTTTCAGATTTTGTTGAATAGGTTTTTGGAATAGACACAGTACGTAAGAATAGAAGGTCAGAGTATGTGAGAAGCAAATAGACAGGCAGAGAAAGGAAGTTACACTAGAAGACAGAGTTCAGGAAAGAGCCAAAGGATTATTTCTGGACTCTAAGGAAAACTTGGGTGGAAATGGGTTTTGTCAAAGAAAACAAGACTAGTGAGAAAGTTCTAGCAAGGTTTATATGAATGGCTAAAAAAAAAAAAAAAAAAAAAAAAAAAAAAAAAAGTGACAAGGAAAAACTGAAAGTAAGTAGACCAGATTGGAGATCAGTTAAAGCAGAGGATCTAGCCAGAATAGCACAGGGGGCACAACATGATTTAGTGCAGGCAAAAAGAGGTAGCTTGCACATGAACCCCTTGTCTCCTTACCCCCCACTCCTAATTGCACAGTACAGGTGAACCTACCAGGGGGACATGAGGTTGAGTTCCAAGTGGACACGGGGGCAGACAATTCAGTAATTACAGAAGAGGACTGGCCATTTGGGAAAGTGATTTCTCCACCATGTTATAGCGACTCCTTATAACTCTCCATCTATCCTGCTCCCCGTCACTAAAAAGATTCCCCTGCAAATTCAAGGAACCACTGTGCACACACGGTTGGTGATATCACCACGGGGTCAATGTGATCTTTTAGGATGTGATGTGTTGTTACAATTGCAAGCACGTATTGAGTATTATCCGGTTGGAACTGTCACTATGACACCAGAACTGAAGCAGAGCACTCTTTGTAAAATCATGTCGCTAGACGTTGCTAGTACACAGAGGAAAGAGAAGATTTTCAGGAAATATATTCCAATGTTATTCCTGGACCCCACTGTCATGATGTACTCTTTAGGATAAGGACAGGGGATTTTACGAAACAACATGTTGGGGTCATAGTAAATGCTGCAAATAATCAACTCCACTATGCTGGAGGACTGGCCGCAACAATTTCACAGAAAGGCGGACCCATGATACAGGACGAATCTAATTCGTATATACAAACGTGTGGTCAGGTAGAAATAGGACAGGTCCAGCAACTAGAGCAGGACAGTTGCCGTGTCAATATGCAATATATGCAATGAAATCACGATATACTTCTACTAATATGCCTAGGTCCCAACAATTACTTACTGAAGCTGTCCAGAATGTAATCCTGTATGTTTTCCCTGTCCACTCCGAACAATCATTTTGCAAGCAGGCAGCTGCAGGTCCAAGGACAGTTCTTATCAGTGCCCACATAGCAAACTCCAGCCCCCCTTCAACTTAACCCTGTGTACGGGTTGGTACAAAAATTATGGGCAGTTAATGCAGCTACTGATCTGGAAACTCCAGTGGTGTCTAATATATATATATATATACACTTTTGTTCCAGATATCTCAGGATGCTGCTTAGTTTACAGTTATTGATTTTGCCAATGTTATTTTTATAATATGTTGATGATTTACTGATTTGTGTTCCTCCAGGAAACAGTGTCGTATTGCAACAATATTACTCATGTTGTTTTTGTACCAAGCAGGTTGTAAAGCGTTGAAGGATAAACTGCAATTTTGTAAATCTTCAGTTATCTTTTTGGGACATTGCATTACACCGGGGGGAACGACATCTGACCAGCGCTCGCAAAGAAGCTGTACAGAACTTTCCTATGCCTGTTAATGTTGCCGCTCTTAGGATATTTCTTAGACTGATTTTCTGCTGCAGGCAGTGGATACATGCTGTATCAATCCTCATGCAACCTCTCTATGACTGTATCACCATTGTGCTTTTTAAACTAACTCCTGAAGGTATAGACGGTTTTTTATTTTTCCCTCAAAAACAGGATTGTGGCAGCTCCAGCGCTAGGAATCCTCAACTATGAACTACTATTCACCCTGTATCTCCATGAACAGCAGGGACACGCAGCAGGGGTATTGACTCAGTTATATGGTGACAATCAAAGGCCAGTGGCCTGTTTCAGTGGAAGACTAGATGCAGTGGCTAGAGTGCTCCGTCCTGTGTATGGGCGGTACATGCTGTAGGACTATTGCTCCACAAATCATCAGATATCGTTCTTGATTATCCACTGACAGCACTTACACCTCATGATGTATACACCATACTGAACCAGGTGCAACCGGCACACCTTTCAGCTGCACGTCACCTTCGATTGCAATGTGCACTTTTAATGCCTCCAAATGTTTCTTTGCAGAGATGTACCACACTTAATCCTGCCACATTGTTACCTCTCTCGGATCTAGGGGGGAGGTCAGGTATTGTACGGTATTGTACAAAGAAGATCCAAGAGAGGAGATTCCTTATGATTATGTTCAGCTTATGGCACAGGAAACAGCAGGTCTACCCACAGTGTTTGAAACTGAAAGACATAATGTTGACTTTAAATCTTTTGTAGAACTCGCTACCAAGATGACTCAGGTGCCTTCCACACCAGGTATGCCATCGTCTCCTGAATGCAGTAATCAAAGCAGAACCAATGCTCCCACATCAGTCGGCCCAGGAGGCTGAACTTAAGGCTCTGACGAGGCCTGTAAGATAGCTGAAGGTAGAATTGTTAACACCTACACAGATTCTAGATAAGCATTCGGTATAGCTCATGATTTGGGTCCAATTTGGAAGTCTAGAGGATTCCTGATGGCAGCAGGACATCCCATTAAAAATGCTGACGCAGTCCAGCAGTTAATTGATGCATTACAATTACCAAAAGAAGTAGTTGTCAAAAGTTAAAGCACATACCAGATGCACTGATCAGGTGAGTAAAGGAAACGCAATGGCCGATGCAGCAGTAAAAACAGCAGCCAGTAGACCACTCCAAGGGGTAACGATGCACCAGGTAAGCGCTCCAAAAATCCCTTTGTGTCGGAGGATGCCTTAGCCCAGATGCAGGCTCAGGTGCGCCAGGAGGAAGTAGAAAAGTGGGAAAAAGAAGGTGCATGTCTGAATGCAGCAACTGGGGTATGGGGAAGAGGGATGCGCCGATGCCTTCTAAGAGCGTTGTACCCTGTGGTCGCCCAGATGTTACATGGGCCAACCCACCAGTCCAAAACTGCTGTGATGAGCGTGATGCAGAAGCATTGGGCGGCACCAGGCTTTTCCACCTGTATAGAAGGTTTGATCCAGGGATGCATGGTATGTGCTACACATAATCAGGGAAGGGTAGTCAAGACACCACCCAAACATGCCCCTCGGCCCTTCTATTCTTTCCAGAGACTGCAGATTGATTATATTCAGTTGCCAAAATCAGGTTCATGGGAGTACGTGTTGGTGTGTTTTTGATTTATTCTCAGGTTGGCCGGAGGCTTTCCCGATTGCCAAGGCTACGGCTGCGGCAATCGCAAAGAAGCTGCTTGCGGAGGTGGTGTGCAGGTATGGAGTACCAGAGGTGATCGAAAGTGACAGAGGTACACATTTCACAGGTGAAATAATGAATGAAGTCTTGACAGCGCTGGGAATTCAACAAGTTTTCCACACCCCATATTACCACAAAGCGGTGTAAAAGTAAAAGGACTAAATAGGATATTGAAGTTAAAAATCTAAAAGGCCATGGCTGAAACAGGGAAATCTTGGCCTGAATGTTTACCATTAGCCCTATACTCAGTAAGGTACACTCCAAGTAGGAAAACTGGACTTTCTCCGTATAAAGTACTATTTGGCAAAGTGCTTAGTTTAGGATGTTTCTTTTCCCAAGCATTGGAAATAAGTAACCATGTATTAAGCTCATATGTAAGGGATTTGTATAAAAGACTCAAGAAAGTATATGATAATGTTTTCAGTTCTCTTCCAGATCCGAACAGGATCCTGGGAGTCACAGCCTGCAGCCCGGAGACTAGGTAGTCATTAAAAGACACGTGAGAAAGAGTCTGGATCCGAGAATATAGCTCCACTGATATCCAGAAAAAGAAGGAGTCTAGGTCAGCTGCACACCGGTTATGTTGAGGATCCCAAAGTTTATATGGATTCCATAGGTGTTCCTAGGGGGTCCCAGACGAATACAAAGCTCAGAATCAGATCCTGGCGGGTTTCCGTTCTTTCATCCCAACTGTGCAGATCAATTACAATGTAGATTGGATAAAATATATATACTACACCAAGCAAAGATTTATCAATATCAATTTTAGTCAAGATGCTTTCCAGGGTATAGTTGAGAAACTGGGCCCAAAACAAAAGACTGACTCTTCAAAATAGACTGGCCATTGACATGATTCTAGCTGAAAAAGATGAAGTCTGTGGGATGATAGGGGAAAAATGTTGTACTTATATTCCTCAGAATTCTGGAGTCAATGGTAAAACTATAGTGGCCCTTACAGAGATTAAAAATCTGGCTGAGGAAATAAAAGCCAATGCAGAAGTAGATACCTCTTTCTTCTTAAGATGGCTTGGAGGACTTAAAGAATTTCTCCAACAAGCCTGCTTAGTGGTAACAGGGCTTTTGGTGCTAGGATTGATAATTCTATGTTGTGTGATATCTATGTATAGGAAAGCTGTGACCAATGCAGCCGCCTCCTCAGGTACTTTCCTTCATCAGGAAGTTGTGTCGCTACTATATGAAGACACTGATAAGGGTGATATGGAGAAATATACTCCGCAGGATAAACCTGATAAAACCCCTATAACAAAATACAAATGGAAATAAGAGATTTAGTTTAGGGATAGTGGGAGAACTCCATGTGCAGGTTTGGTAGGGACTTGGTTGTTTGGGGGCGGTCCATAAGGGCCAGTTTCTAAAATGACCAAGCGAAGAAATCCATTACCCCTGTCCCCACACATGGACAGTCTCAAAGGCCGCATAAATTAAGGGAAAAACTTAGTGTTTAGGGGGGATTGTCAAGGTAAATATAATTTTCTACTATACTTTTATATTCATAGTGTGTATATGTATTTTATAAACACGAAGTTTTCCTTAAAAGAATAATAAGATAATGTTAGTATCTGCTGGTGTTTGTCTCCATCTTGTGTCCTATCACTGTATTACACTCTACTGAAATGCCCCCACCTTTGGAGAATTGAGGAAATACTTGATACACGAGAACAATAGAATCTTTCTTCAAGAAACGAAACTGAGGATGACAACACATCAAGGAGGACTTAGAAGAAGATCTAAGGACCAATTAGGATGACTCAGTTTATCTCTTTCTCCTCAATCCCGCCTTTACTCCACCCCAATATTCTGTGTATGTAATCTTATGTACGTGAATAAAGAGTTCAGTGCTTACTGGAGATGGCCGCCTAATAGCACCATTTTCTTTAGGGCACGTTCTGAAGTCTGAACCAGCGTATTGCCTGATTCATTCTCGGTCGACCCGTGCTCTTAGTCTATTTTGGAGTGACTGGAGGATGAGTGGTTTGTCATTTTGAACCGACAATAGTAATGATACAAGGCTGGGCAGGTGAATACACATGAGTTATAAACAGCAGCATCGCTACAGTATGCTTCAAATAAATGCAGACTGAAGCAACGCAGCTGGTTAAAACTCATGTTATTCACCTGCCCAGGTGTGATAGTAATGATACAAGGCTGGGCAGGTAAATACACATGAGTTATAAACAGCAGCATCACTACAGTATGCTTCAAATAATGCAGACTGAAGCAACGCTGCTGGTTAAAACTCATGTCTATTCACCTGCCCAGGTGTGATAGTAATGATACAAGGCTGGGCAGGTGATACACATGAGTTATAAACAGCAGCATCCTACAGTATGCTTCAAATAAATGCAGACTGAAGCAACGCAGCTGGTTAAAACTCATGTGTATTCACCTGCCCAGGTGTGATAGTAATGATACAAGGCTGGGCAGGTGAGTACACATGAGTTATAAACAGCAGCATCACTACAGTATGCTTCAAATAAATGCAGACTGAAGCAACGCTGCTGGTTAAAACTCATGTGTATTCACCTGCCCAGGTGTGATAGTAATGATACAAGGCTGGGCAGGTGAGTACACATGAGTTATAAACAGCAGCATCACTACAGTATGCTTCAAATTAATGCAGACTGAAGCAACGCTGCTGGTTAAAACTCATGTCTATTCACTGCCCAGGTGTGATAGTAATGATACAAGGCTGGGCAGGTGAGTACACATGAGTTATAAACAGCAGCATCGCTACAGTATGCTTCAAATTAATGCAGACTGAAGCAACGCAGCTGGTTAAAACTCATGTTATTCACCTGCCCAGGTGTGATAGTAATGATACAAGGCTGGGCAGGTGAATACACATGAGTTATAAACAGCAGCATCACTACAGTATGCTTCAAATAAATGCAGACTGAAGCAACGCTGCTGGTTAAAACTCATGTCTATTCACCTGCCCAGGTGTGATAGTAATGATACAAGGCTGGGCAGGTGAATACACATGAGTTATAAACAGCAGCATCACTACAGTATGCTTCAAATAATGCAGACTGAAGCAACGCTGCTGGTTAAAACTCATGTGTATTCACCTGCCCAGGTGTGATAGTAATGATACAAGGCTGGGCAGGTGAGTACACATGAGTTATAAACAGCAGCATCCTACAGTATGCTTCAAATAAATGCAGACTGAAGCAACGCAGCTGGTTAAAACTCATGTTATTCACCTGCCCAGGTGTGATAGTAATGATACAAGGCTGGGCAGGTGAGTACACATGAGTTATAAACAGCAGCATCACTACAGTATGCTTCAAATAATGCAGACTGAAGCAACGCTGCTGGTTAAAACTCATGTGTATTCACCTGCCCAGGTGTGATAGTAATGATACAAGGCTGGGCAGGTGAGTACACATGAGTTATAAACAGCAGCATCACTACAGTATGCTTCAAATAATGCAGACTGAAGCAACGCTGCTGGTTAAAACTCATGTCTATTCACCTGCCAGGTGTGATAGTAATGATACAAGGCTGGGCAGGTGAGTACACATGAGTTATAAACAGCAGCATCACTACAGTATGCTTCAAATAAATGCAGACTGAAGCAACGCTGCTGGTTAAAACTCATGTGTATTCACCTGCCCAGGTGTGATAGTAATGATACAAGGCTGGGCAGGTGAGTACACATGAGTTATAAACAGCAGCATCACTACAGTATGCTTCAAATAAATGCAGACTGAAGCAACGCTGCTGGTTAAAAACTCATGTTATTCACCTGCCCAGGTGTGATAGTAATGATACAAGGCTGGGCAGGTGAGTACACATGAGTTATAAACAGCAGCATCCTACAGTATGCTTCAAATAAATGCAGACTGAAGCAACGCAGCTGGTTAAAACTCATGTTATTCACCTGCCCAGGTGTGATAGTAATGATACAAGGCTGGGCAGGTGAGTACACATGAGTTATAAACAGCAGCATCACTACAGTATGCTTCAAATTAATGCAGACTGAAGCAACGCAGCTGGTTAAAACTCATGTGTATTCACCTGCCCAGGTGTGATAGTAATGATACAAGGCTGGGCAGGTGAGTACACATGAGTTATAAACAGCAGCATCGCTATAGTATGCTTCAAATAAATGCAGACTGAAGCAACGCTGCTGGTTAAAACTCATGTCTATTCACCTGCCCAGGTGTGATAGTAATGATACAAGGCTGGGCAGGTGAATACACATGAGTTATAAACAGCAGCATCGCTATAGTATGCTTCAAATAATGCAGACTGAAGCAACGCTGCTGGTTAAAACTCATGTGTATTCACCTGCCCAGGTGTGATAGTAATGATACAAGGCTGGGCAGGTAAATACACATGAGTTATAAACAGCAGCATCACTACAGTATGCTTCAAATAATGCAGACTGAAGCAAACGCAGCTGGTTAAAACTCATGTTATTCACCTGCCAGGTGTGATAGTAATGATACAAGGCTGGGCAGGTGAGTACACATGAGTTATAAACAGCAGCATCGCTATAGTATGCTTCAAATTAATGCAGACTGAAGAAACCTGCTGGTTAAAACTCATGTTATTCACCTGCCCAGGTGTGATAGTAATGATACAAGGCTGGGCAGGTGAATACACATGATTATAAACAGCAGCATCGCTAAGTATGCTTCAAATAAATGCAGACTGAAGCAAACGCTGCTGGTTAAAACTCATGTGTATTCACCTGCCCAGGTGTGATAGTAATGATACAAGGCTGGGCAGGTGAGTACACATGAGTTATAAACAGCAGCATCGCTATAGTATGCTTCAAATTAAATGCAGACTGAAGCAACGCAGCTGGTTAAAACTCATGTTATTCACCTGCCCAGGTGTGATAGTAATGATACAAGGCTGGGCAGGTGATACACATGAGTTATAAACAGCAGCATCACTACAGTATGCTTCAAATTTAAATGCAGACTGAAGCAACGCAGCTGGTTAAAACTCATGTGTATTCACCTGCCCAGGTGTGATAGTAATGATACAAGGCTGGGCAGGTGAATACACATGAGTTATAAACATCAGCATCACTACAGTATGCTTCAAATAAATGCAGACTGAAGCAACGCAGCTGGTTAAAACTCATGTCTATTCACCTGCCCAGGTGTGATAGTAATGATACAAGGCTGGGCAGGTGAGTACACATGAGTTCTAAACAGCAGCATCGCTACAGTATGCTTCAAATTAATGCAGACTGAAGCAACGCAGCTGGTTAAAACTCATGTGTATTCACCTGCCCAGGTGTGATAGTAATGATACAAGGCTGGGCAGGTGAGTACACATGAGTTATAAACAGCAGCATCACTACAGTATGCTTCAAATTAATGCAGACTGAAGCAACGCTGCTGGTTAAAACTCATGTCTATTCACCTGCCCAGGTGTGATAGTAATGATACAAGGCTGGGCAGGTGAGTACACATGAGTTATAAACAGCAGCATCGCTACAGTATGCTTCAAATAATGCAGACTGAAGCAACGCAGCTGGTTAAAACTCATGTATTCACCTGGCCAGGTGTGATAGTAATGATACAAGGCTGGGCAGGTGAGTACACATGAGTTATAAACAGCAGCATCGCTACAGTATGCTTCAAATAAATGCAGACTGAAGAACGCTGCTGGTTAAAACTCATTTCTATTCACCTGCCCAGGTGTGATAGTAATGATACAAGGCTGGGCAGGTGAGTACACATGAGTTCTAAACATCAGCATCGCTACAGTATGCTTCAAATAAATGCAGACTGAAGCAACGCAGCTGGTTAAAACTCATGTGTATTCACCTGCCCAGGTGTGATAGTAATGATACAAGGCTGGGCAGGTGATACACATGAGTTATAAACAGCAGCATCCTACAGTATGCTTCAAATAATGCAGACTGAAGCAACGCGCTGGTTAAAACTCATGTCTATTCACCTGCCCAGGTGTGATAGTAATGATACAAGGCTGGGCAGGTGAGTACACATGAGTTATAAACAGCAGCATCACTACAGTATGCTCCAAATTAATGCAGACTGAAGCAACGCTGCTGGTTAAAACTCATGTGTATTCACCTGCCAGGTGTGATAGTAATGATACAAGGCTGGGCAGGTGAGTACACATGAGTTATAAACAGCAGCATCACTACAGTATGCTTCAAATTAATGCAGACTGAAGCAACGCTGCTGGTTAAAACTCATGTCTATTCACCTGCCCAGGTGTGATAGTAATGATACAAGGCCAGGGTATTGTACATATATAAAGAGTATTTTCACCATCATCACCTCACTTTCTTCAACACACACTGAATAGAGGATGTGCTAATTACAATCTATATCTAGAATCCCTGGCCTTGTATCATAAAGTGAAATAATGTCAAAAACACACCAGACTCATTTCACTTTTTAGTATATCTGGCAAGGTTAAATAGATATGCCTTGCACTCAACACCATCCTCTATTCAGTCTGTGCAATATTAGCAGACAGACAGACTGGTGGTGAAAAAAAAAGGAATATATTTGTGTTTTGTAGTAAACATATCTCCATGAAGTACACAAACATGTGTCATTCCTGTAGTTATGTGTAGTCAAAAACGCAAAGTGTACGTCGCAGTGTGTGTACGGCGCAGTGTGTGTACGGCGCAGTGTGTAGGCGGCGAAATAAACACAAAGCAAACCAAAATTACTAAAAGAAGATTGGCACATTTATTTTGTACAACAGGAAAACAACATTTGAATTGGCAATGAGGTTTTTGATGACATTTGTATAGATCACATTAGTACTTTTTTAGAGTACAAAAAGAAAATATTTATATTCACACAAAGGTTTTGGATAGATCAGATTAGGACAATATTGTATGTCACCAAAGTTATAGAAATCAGATTAGACAATATGTGTACAAGATGCATTGGTATTGTCACTGCCCCAGAAGTTATAGAAAAAATCAGATTAGTACAATATGTGTTACAAGATGCCATTGGTATTGTCACTGCCCCAGAAGTTATAGAAAAATCAGATTAGTACAATATGTGTACAAGATGCCATTGGTATCGTCACTGCCCCATAAGTTATAGAAAAATCAGATTAGTACAATATGTGTACAAGATGCCATTGGTATTGTCACTGCCCCATAAGTTATAGAAAAATCAGATTACTACAATATGTGTACAAGATGCCATTGGTATTGTCACTGCCCCAGAAGTTATAGAAAAATCAGATTAGTACAATATGTGTACAAGATGCCATTGGTATCGTCACTGCCCCATAAGTTATAGAAAAATCAGATTACTACAATATGTGTACAAGATGCCATTGGTATTGTCACTGCCCTAGAAGTTATAGAAAAATCAGATTAGTACAATATGTGTACTGTGGCGCTTCCCACGGCTGTGGGGCGCCGGGACATGGCATAGCTTGCCTAGCTAGCCAATGCTCCCACGCCGCCAGTCCACGACGACGTGAGGCATGGGTCCCAGATGATAAGAGAATGTGGACCCACTGGACCACGGAGGGAGACCCGGGCCTGCCCGGACTAGGGAAGGGCAGCGACCGGGATCCGTGGCAGCTGAGCATGTGGGCAAGGTGGCGACCTGCAGGGCTAGACAACACCGCACAACTTCAGGTAAGAAGAAACATAAAGTTTACTTAAAGAAACAAAGTACATAAACAGAAACATAAGACCGGGCTCCGATTCCGCACATCAGAGAAGGGTACACGACTCAGGATCACAGACGAGTGCTGGAGGACATCACGGGTAGATGCAGTCCAGGGTTATCTGGCACGGGCATACTTGGACGGCCTCTCTCAGGCCTTAGGCGTAGCACAGGCTCAGCAGGAGAACATCAGACACCGACCTCAGACAGACTTCAGACGATGGCGGGGTCATCACGGGTTGATGAAGTCCAGGATCATCTGGCACGGGCATACTAGGACGGCCTCTCTCTCAGGCCTCAGGCGTAGCACAGGCTCAGCAGGAGAACATCAGACACCGGCCCAGGACGAACGTCAGACGATGGCAGGGTCATCACGGGTTGATGAAGTCCAGGGTCATCTGGCACGGGCATACTAGGACGGCCTCTCTCTCAGGCCTCAGGCGTAGCACAGGCTCAGCAGGAGAACATCAGACACCGACCCAGGACAGACGTCATCACAGGGTAGACCAAGAAGGAACCGGCAGGACAAGAGAGCGGGTGGCACCTGGGAAAAGGGCAGGGAATCACGGCAGGGGATATAGGTAGTTTCTGGACAGGCAGGTTTGTCACAGCAAGTGACCAAGGAAGTCTCTGGGCAGGCAGGTTGTCACGGCAAGTGACCAAGGCAGTCTCTGGGACAGGCAGGTTGTCACGGCAAGTGACCAGGGCAGGCAGGTTGTCACGGCAAGTGACCAGGGCAATCTCTGGGACAGGCAGGTTGTCACGGAAAGTGACCAGGGCAATCTCTGGGACAGGCAGGTTGTCACGGCAAGTGACCAGGGCAGGCAGGTTGTCACGGCAAGTGACCAGGGCAGGCAGGTTGTCACGGCAAGTGACCAGGCAGTCTCTGGGACAGGCAGGTTGTCACAGAAAGTGACCAGGGCAGTCTCTGGACAGGCAGGTTGTCACGGCAAGTGACCAGGGCAGGCAGGTTGTCACGGCAAGTGACCAGGGCAGGCAGGTTGTCACGGCAAGTGACCAGGCAGTCTCTGGGACAGGCAGGTTGTCACGGCAAGTGACCAGGGCAGGCAGGTTGTCACGGCAAGTGACCAGGCAGTCTCTGGGACAGGCAGGTTGTCACAGAAAGTGACCAGGGCAGTCTCTGGGACAGGCAGGTTGTCACGGCAAGTGACCAGGGCAGGCAGGTTGTCACGGCAAGTGACCAGGCAGGCAGGTTGTCACGGCAAGTGACCAGGCAGTCTCTGGGACAGGCAGGTTGTCACGGAAAGTGACCAGGGCAGTCTCTGGGACAGGCAGGTTGTCACGGCAAGTGACCAGGCAGTCTCTAGACAGGCAGGTTGTCACGATAAGTGACCAGGCAGTCTCTAGACAGGCAGGTATATACGACCTGATATGGTGGAGCCTCCAGGTGGGCTGCAGTCGGATGGCAGATGATCGCTCCCAGGTGAGCAGGCAAGAGCCGGGGATCTCTGCAGATGATGTCCGAACTTCCGGATGGAGCTGCAGTCGGATGGCAGATGATCGCTCCTAGGTGAGCAGGCAAGAGCCGGGGATCTCTGCAGATGACGTCCGAACCTCTGGAAGGAACTGCAGACGGATGGCAGACAGGCAAGCCGACAGGTAACAGACAGGTAACTGGAATCAGGAGCTGATGGCTGAAACAGAGTTAGACTGCACAGGAACACGGATTGGATCTCAGAGAGTCAGGAACACAGACAGGAACACGGACTGGGTCTCAGGGACACGGACTGGAACACAGGCATCAGACTCCGGACATCTGATACCGATCAGCAGGCTCCGGACATCAGGTAGAGATGGATAGGATCCGGACATCTGGAAGTGGTCATCGGACATCGGATATCAGGCAATGGTCATCGGACATCGGATATCAGGCAATGGTCATCAGGGATAGGATCCGGACATCTGGCAGCGACCTGAAAAGGAACCCCAGCGGTCTGGTGCAAGCCCCGCCTAGCACAACGGGAGCTGGCCGAGGATTGCACAGAAGCTGAGCACAGAGTAACAGAAACTCAGCACACACCGGACTCCTCCTTCCAAGATGAACTCAGGTTATATAGCAAGGATTCACAGTCACTGGCACAGGGTTCTGGACACAGCAGGATTTCAGGAACATAACACATAGGACACAGTTCAGACAGTCAGGTACAGGATGCGATCCAGGATCAGGGGTTCAGGTAATTAGACACAGAAGGAACAGGCCTGGATATACAGCCTCCAGGAACGGTAATCTGGGTAATCAGCCCCCAGCATAGGCGGAAACACAAGACAAAGTTCAGACATTCAGGTACCGGGTTTGATCCAGGATCAGGGAACAAGAAACAGCAGGAACAGGGAATCAGCTCTCCAGAGCTGATCAACTTCAGAGCAGGAGCTGAACACACAACCACATACGGCTAGGTTCAGGGATTCAATGTGAAGCTCTGGCAACGCCCACTAGGGCTGAGGAACTTTATATATGAGCTGCTTCACAGCGATAGGCTGGAGCAGTAATTCTAATACACACCCAATCCTCATAAAAGCAGGACAGGTGTGGGCCGCGCCCCCTATGCAGAGCCAGACAACTCATCACAGAGGAACGCCTGACAGTGGCTGCTGCCACACACGTAGTAAGTCATGCACCACTGCAGAGGACTTTGCAAGCTACGGACGGCTTTCACAGCAGGCCAGGCGCCTGACAGAAGCTGCTGCCACACACGTAGTAAGTCATGCACCACTGCAGAGGACTTTGCAAGCTACGGACGGCTTTCACAGCAGGTCAGGAACCGCACATGCGGGCGGTCATGCAGAGCAGCGGAGCCACTCACGCAAGTACGGGTACGCAGCAGAGCCGGGAACTGAGCAGCATCCATATAGGTAACAGACAACAGTATCCCAGCTGGTTAGGGGGAAAGGAGCAAAAGGGTTAATGCAAAAGACATGCAGAGTAACGCTGGAAAACAAAGTACAGATAATACCAGCGTTACATGTACAAGATGCCATTGGTATTGTCACTGCCCCAGAAGTTAAGAAAAATCAGATTAGTACAATATGTGTACAAGATGCCATTGGTATAGTCACTGCCCCAGAAGTTAGAGAAAAATCAGATTAGTACAATATGTGTACAAGATGCCATTGGTATAGTCACTGCCCTAGAAGTTATAGAAAAATCAGATTACTACAATATGTGTACAAGATGCCATTGGTATTGTCACTGCCCCAGAAGTTAGAGAAAAATCAGATTAGTACAATATGTGTACAAGATGCCATTGGTATTGTCACTGCCCAGAAGTTATAGAAAAATCAGATTAGTACAATATGTGTACAAGATGCCATTGGTATTGTCACTGCCCCAGAAGTTATAGAAAAATCAGATTAGTACAATATGTGTACAAGATGCCATTGGTATTGTCACTGCCCAGAAGTTAGAGAAAAATCAGATTAGTACAATATGTATACAAGATGCCATTGGTATTGTCACTGCCCCAGAAGTTAGAGAAAAATCAGATTAGTACAATATGTGTACAAGATGCCATTGGTATTGTCACTGCCCTAGAAGTTTAGAAAAATCAGATTAGTACAATTATGTGCACAGATGCATTGGTATTGTCACTGCCCTAGAAGTTATAGAAAAATCAGATTAGTACAATATGTGTACAAGATGCCATTGGTATCGTCACTGCCCCAGAAGTTGTAGAGAAATGTGATTTGTACAGATAATATTACAAATTTTTATTGCGACGGACGTTTTGTTGGAGATTTGGATACTCTGGGGGTGTGCAGAGATGAAGAGCGGCTGGAAAGCGATGAAGGGGTTCGAGGGGAAGGGGCAACAAAAGTAGTGGGTGAAGGAAGATCAGACATCAAAGTAGAGGCAGTTTGAGACACATTAGGAGGAGAGGGTGGATGGACCAACAAAATTTTGCTTTTTTTCTTCTTGAGGACAGGAGTACCATGCATGGACCGACTTCTCTGTGTTCGCCTTGAGCTGGTTGACCGTGGCCTTGACCCAAAAAAGAGTGAATGTGGGTCACCGCTCTCATGCTCGGTGGTGGCAGTGGCGGTGGAAGTGTTGGCAGTGCTCTGAGTAGCACAAGGGTTGGCGGTGTTCCAAGGAGGAGAAGTGGGTGCCGTTGAAATCGATTGTTGCTGACTGGTGGCGGTACTCATAGGATCAGTGGGTGCTGTGGCCGGAAATTGTTGACGACTGGTGGCGGTACTCCTAGAAGGATCAGTGGGTGCTGTGGCCGTAAATTGTTGACGACTGGTGGCGGTACTCCTAGAAGGATCAGTGGGTGCTGTGGCCGGAAATTGTTGACGACTGGTGGCGGTACTCCTAGAAGGAGAAGTGGGTGCGGTGGACATAAATTGTTGCAGACTGCTGGCAGTACTCCTAGAAGGAGAAGTGGGTGCGGTGACAATAAATGGTTGCTGACTGCTGGCAGTACTCCTAGAAGGAGAAGTGGGTGCGGTGGCCCAAGCAGGTACTGCGGTGGCTTGAGTCCATGACTGTGGACCAGTGTCTGTGGTGGTGTTGCTCCACACAGGAGCAACGCTTGCCATGGTGGTGGCGACGGTGGAGTGTCCAACAGTACTCGGACTTGTGGTGGTGTAGTGGTGACTCGGAATGCTGCTGGCCGTGCAGTGGTATGCAGCAGAAGTCTGTAGTGATGTGTGGCGAATCAGTGGTGGCACTGTTGGATATGCAACCACTGACTGCTGCACGTACCGATTCTGCTGCATAGCCTGCAAGTAAGCAGTGTTGCAGGCCTGCATCACACTCAGCTGTTGCTCAGGACTAAGGTGTTCCGCCATGCCCCGTTCAATTTTACTGAAAAAATGGTGCGCTGGTCTGTTGAGGTCAGCCTCCAGGCAATCAAGACGCTGTTCGACACTGTTGAATCGGTGATCCATGTGGGTAAAACCCCGTTCCATAAGTGAAAAACCGCTTCCAACTGTGCCTCCAAGTGTCTTCATATTGCCTTGAAAGGCCTCGCTCAAGTGAACAAACTTGGGCAAGACATTCCTCTCCATGGCCCTCTGCCGCTGGCGGGAAGTGCCCGCATAACCAGTGGCAGAGACCTGGGAGAGGGGAAGACCTGATGGACCAGCTTCCTGGTCACCAGCTGTCCGTGTTGCTGACCTGCAAGTTGCTTCCTGGCTGTCGGATGGCTGTGACGGGTCCAAGGTCGTCCGAGGAAGGACCGCTTCAGGGACAGGCTGCATGGTGCTGCTCCAGGTGCTGTGGAAAGAAAACAAAAACATTACTATAATGCATTAACAAGAAGCATCAGCTGTAGAAAAAACAAAAAAAATTAAAAAAAACTTACGCTCTGCTGGCAAGGATCGGTCTCAGGAACGCCAACTCGCGATAGTAGCGATATTTCCTTCTGGGCCTTGCTGCTGAACCACTGAGAACCTGTCCCTCTGCTCGAACATCAGTGTTGAAGCGGTCCTTCATCGAGCGCCATCGTGTGCGGACTTTGTTCACTGTTGAGGGAAAAAAAAAAAATTATACAATGCAGTCAGGGCAAAATATGTCTCATCACACATACCTGAATGAAAATGTCAAACTGTCAATGCAGCATTATAAAAAGCTCTACAATGCACAGGTCAGTGACTGTTGAACCACATGACACTGTTGTGTTTGCTGTTAGAATATATCTGGCAGCAAACAAAACAGTACCATGAGGAACAACAGTGACTGGGCAATAAAAAACTCAATAGAATGCACAACACATAGCTCAAGAATCCACACGTCAGTGACTGTTGAACCACATGACACTGTTGTGTTTGCTGTTAGAATATATCTGGCAGCAAACAAAACAGTACCATGAGGAACAAGAGTGACTGGGCAATAAAAAACTCAATAGAATGCACAACACATAGCTCAAGAATCCACACGTCAGTGACTGTTGAACCACATGACACTGTTGTGTTTGCTGTTAGAATATATCTGGCAGCAAACAAAACAGTACCATGAGGAACAAGAGTGACTGGGCAATAAAAAACTCAATAGAATGCACAACACATAGCTCAAGAATCCACACGTCAGTGACTGTTTAACCACATGACACTGTTGTGTTTGCTGTTAGAATATATCTGGCAGCAAACAAAACAGTACCATGAGGAACAAGAGTGACTGGGCAATAAAAAACTCAATAGAATGCACAACACATAGCTCAAGAATCCACACGTCAGTGACTGTTGAACCACATGACACTGTTGTGTTTGCTGTTAGAATATATCTGGCAGCAAACAAAACAGTACCATGAGGAACAACAGTGACTGGGCAATAAAAAACTCAATAGAATGCACAACACATAGCTCAAGAATCCACACGTCAGTGACTGTTGAACCACATGACACTGTTGTGTTTGCTGTTAGAATATATCTGGCAGCAAACAAAACAGTACCATGAGGAACAAGAGTGACTGGGCAATAAAAAACTCAATAGAATGCACAACACATAGCTCAAGAATCCACACGTCAGTGACTGTTGAACCACATGACACTGTTGTGTTTGCTGTTAGAATATATCTGGCAGCAAAAACAACATTACCATGAGGAACAAGAGTGAGTGCAGCATAAAAAAAATCAATAGAATGCACAACACATAGCAATAGCATACACAGGGCAGTCACTGTTGAACCAGATGGCACTGTTGGGTTTGCTGGTAGAATATATCTGCCAGCAAACCCATCAGTGCCATCAGGAACAAGAGTGAGTGCAGCATAAAAAAAATCAATAGAATGCACAACACATAGCAATAGCATACACAGGGCAGTCACTGTTGAACCAGATGGCACTGTTGGGTTTGCTAGTAGAATATATCTGCCAGCAAACCCATCAGTGCCATCAGGAACAAGAGTGAGTGCAGGATAAAAAAAATCAATAGAATGCACAACACATAGCAATAGCATACACAGGGCAGTCACTGTTGAACCAGATGGCACTGTTGGGTTTGCTGGTAGAATATATCTGCCAGCAAACCCATCAGTGCCATCAGGAGCAAGAGTGAGTGCAGCATAAAAAAACTCAATAGAATGCACAACACATAGCAATAGCATACACAGGGCAGTCACTGTTGAACCAGATGGCACTGTTGGGTTTGCTGGTAGAATATATCTGCCAGCAAACCCATCAGTGCCATCAGGAACAACAGTGAGTGCAGCATTACAGAGAATGAAAATACTTACTAAACGCCTTTTTGAGGTTTGGAGAGGCGCTGTCCCAGCCATCCATCAACGCTGCAGCCACCTCGTTCCATAGCCGCCGGGTCACCACATTGTCCTTGTACTGCGGATCACGGCTGTCCCACAACGGGACACGCTCATGGACCTGGCAGATGAGGGCCTCGTTGTCCACATACAGGTCGTCGTCCCGTTGTGGAACCTAGAAGAAACAAAATAAAAATTACAATCTTGTATATTTTTTAGAAAGAAAATAACAATAGGAGTACAAAAGAAATAGACATTCAAAGGCTATATACTTACATTCCGTCTCGCCACCGGGACTTGACTCGGCTGCGACTGCTCCTGAGACTCCTCAATGGCCGTGTCCGACGATGATGTCTGAAAAAGGAACACAAATTTTAGACATTTGTAGATTCAGCAGCTATACTTACCCAAAGGCAGGAAGATACTCACATCATGCTCTGCTTCGGCCAGTTCTTGCCGGGATGGGGAATATTCGGATCCAGAAGACATGCTGCAAAAAAAAAAAAATTACATGAGCACATATTACATTATAAGGACAGCCTGTCATTTGGTTAAAGAATACTCACATTCTTGCACTTTGGATCGGTCTTGAGTCCAGGCGCAGTGTCTCCAGGCAGTATCCAGGCTGTGTATCTTCCAGTCTCCAGGCAGTGTAGTATGGTGCACGCTGTTTGCAGGCCTTTTTATAGCGATCCAGGCTGTATCTTCAGGTCTCTTTATCAGCATGCAGTCTCCAGGCAGTCTGAGTAGGGGTCTGTGTGGCACTGACACCTTCCTTTATGTACACTCCTTTATCTAGACTCCTCATAAACAATGTATCTTGTCTAGGGGGTAATTGGACAAGTGTCTAGACATTGTTTACTAAAAAATCGCGTGCGCGCACGCCAGCGCCCACATAGACGGCAATGATATTTATATGCGCATAGCGTGCGCACACGTGCGCATGCGCCTTTTTTTAATTGATGTGCTGAAAAAAAAATGCAACATGTAGCGTCTAGCGCGTCTGGGCGCACACCTGGAAAATGCGCAGCGCATGCCAAACGCTAATGAGCGCGTGCAAGCGCAAGACCCTGCGCCCGCCATGTTAATGATAGGGGAACATTGCGCATGCGACCAATAGCGCACGATGCGCAGCGCTAAAAAACGCAAGTGTGAAAGTAGCCTTATTACAACAAAATTTACAAAGCCATTTTTTTTAGGGACCACCTCATATTTGAAGTCACTTTGAGGGGTCTATATAGCAGAAAATACCCAAAAGTGACACCATTCTAAAAACTGCACCCCTCAAGCTACTCAAAACCACATTCAAGAAGTTTATTAACCCTTCAGGTGCTTCACAGGAGCTGAAGCAACGTGGAAGGAAAAAATGAATATTTAACTTTTTTGTCACAAACATGATCTATTACAAACTTTTTTTCTATTTTCACAAGGGTAAAAGAAGCAAATGGACAGATAAAGTTGTTCTCCAATTTGTCCTGAGTACGCTGATACCCCATATGTGGGGGGGAAATACTGTTTGGGCGCACGGCAGAGCTCGTAAGGGAAGTAATGACGTTTTGGAATGCAAACTTTGATGGGGGTCATGTTCAGTTTGCAGAGCCCCAGTGGAAACCCCCAAGTGACCCCATTTTGGAAACTAGACCCCCTAAGGAACTTATCTAGACCTTTGGTGAGCACTTTGAACCCCAAGTGCTTCACACAAGTTTATAATGCCCAGGCATAAAAATAAAAAATCCTATTTTTGTCCCACAAAAATGATATTTTATTCACCAATTTTTTATTTTCCCAAGGGTAAGGGGAGAAATTGGACCACAGAAGTTGTTGTCCAATTTATCCTGAGTATGCTGATACCCCATATGTGGGGGGAACCCCTATTTGGGCGCACGGCAGGGCTCGAAAGGGAAGGAGCGCCATTTGACTTTTTCAACGCAGAATTGGCTGGAAGCCATGTCATGTTTGGAGACCTCTGATGTGCCTAAACAGTGGAAACCCCCCACAAGTGACCCCATTTTGGAAACTAGACCCCCTAAGGAACTTATCTAGATCTTTGGTGAGCACTTTTAACCCCCAAGTGCTTCACACAAGTTTATAACGTAGAGCAGTAAAATTAAAAAATATTTTTTCCACAAAAATTATCTTTTCACCCCAATTTTTATTTTCCCAAGGGTAACAAGACCCCAAAAGTTATTGTTCAATTTCTCCTGAATACGCTGATACCCATATGTGGGGATAAACCACTGTTTGGGTGCATGGCAGAGTTTGGAAGGGAAGGAGCACCGTTTGATTTTTTCAACGCCGAATTGGCTGGACGCCATGTCGTGTTTGGAGAGTCCCTGATGTGCCTAAACAGTGGAAACCCCCAAAAATGACATCATTTCGGAAACTAGACCCCTCAATGAACTTATCTACATGTGTGGTGAGAACAAAACATGAGTGAAACATGGCTCTTACTAGGGTTAGTGGTACCTATTCACACCCTGCTTCACCATTATATGTTCTAACTACCTATGGTCCACAGCAGTCACACCATGGTCATGTCATTTTCTTCACTGGTCTTTTAAATCTGTTTACTCTATGTGGTGCTGTATTGTGTATTTTGTAATTTGTAATAAAGTGTATTTTTATCTTTTTGAGAACTATTCTCTTTGACTCTTATTCAGCACTCACACTTGTTATCTTATGCTTAGGGATCTTAGCTCCCAATTGTGTCCTCATGTTTTGTACATTATATGGAGAGTATCCCATTCCCTTTGAGAATGTTGTTTATAATTGATTCTGGTCCTTGTTATGTTCTTATGTGTGGTGAGAACTTTGAACCCCCAAGTGTTTCACTAAAGTTTATAACGCCGGAGCATGAAAATAGAAAATCATATTTTTTCCACAAACATGATCTTTTATTCCCCAATTTTTTATTTTCCCAAGGGTAACAGGAGAAATTGGACCCCAAAAGTTGTTGTCCAATTTGTCCTGAGTACACTGATACCCCATATGTGGGAGAAAACTACTGTATGAGCACACGTCAGGGCTCGGTTTTGCATTGCAGACTTTGATGGAATGGTCTGCGGGCGTCATGTCGCGTTTAGAGAGCCCCTGATGTGCCTAAACAGTGGAAACCCCCCACAAGTGACCCCATTTTGGAAACTAGACCCCCAAAGGAACTTATCTAGATGTGTGGGGAGAACTTTGAACCCCCAAGTGCTTCACAGAAGTTTATAACGTACAGCCATAAAAATAAAAAATCATATTTTTTTTCCACAAAAATGATATTTTCGCCCACAATTTTTTATTTTCCCAAGGGTAACAGAAGAAATTGGAGCCCAAGAGTTATTGTGCAATTTGTCCTGAGTATGCCGATACCCCATATGTGGGAGAAAACTACTGTTTGGGCGCATGGCAGAGCTCAGAAGGGAAGGAGCACCGTTTGACATTTTTAACGCAGAATTGGCTGGATTGAGATCAGACGCCATGTCACATTTGGAGAGCCCCTGATGTGCCTAAACAGCGGAAACCCCCAATTCTAACTCCAAACCAAACCCCAACACACCCCTAACCCTAATCCCAACCCTAACCACAAACCTAACCCTAACACACCCCTAATCCCAACCCTAACCCTAACTTTAGCCCCAACCCCAATGGGAAAATGGAAATAAATACATTTTTTTTTAATTTTATTATTTTTCCCTAACTAAGGGTGTTATAAAAGGGGGTTTGATTTACTATTTATAGCGGGTTTTTATGATTGGCAGCTGTCACGCTAAAAGACGCTTTTTATTGCAAAAAATAGTTTTTGCATCACCACATTTTGAGAGCTATAATTTTTGCATATTTTGGCCCACAGAGTCATGTTAGGTCTTATTTTTTGCGGGACGAGTTGACGTTTTTATTGGTACCATATTTAAGCACGTGACATTTTTTGATTGCTTTTTATTACAATTTTTTGAGGTTATAATTAACAAAAATCAGCAATTCATGAATTTCTTTTGGGGGAGGCGTTTATACCGTTCCGCGTGTGGTAAAATTGATAAAGCAGTTTTATTCTTCGGGTCAGTATGATTACGGCGATACCTCATTTATATCATTTTTTTAGGTTTTGGCGCTTTTATACAATAAAAACAATTTTATATAAATTATAATTGTTTTTGCATCGCTTTATTCTGCGAGCTATAACTTTTTTATTTTTTCGCTGATGATGTTGTATGACGACTCGTTTTTTGCGAGTCAAGATGACGTTTTCAGCGGTACCATGTTTATTTATATCGGTCTTTTTGATCGCGTGTTATTCCACCTTTTGTTAGGCGGTATGATGATAAAGCATTGTTTTTTGCTTTTTTTTTTAAGGGTTTCACTAAAGGGGTTAACTAGTGGGACAGTTTTTATAGGGCGGGTCGTTACGGACGTGACAATACTAAATATGTGTACTTTTATTGTTTTTTCTTTTTTTTATTTACTGTACATAGAAATGAATTTATTAGGGAATATTTTTTTTTCTTTATTAAGGATGTTTTTTTACACGTCATTTTAATTTTTTTTACTTTTATCACTGTATAATGTCAGATCGGTGATCTGACAGGCAGTGCTGGAGGCTTTCTCAGCGCCTGCTCTCAGCAGGCACTGAGGAAGCCGCCTCCCTGCAGGACCCAGAAGGACCCCACGGCCATCTTTGATCCGGGGTCCTACAGGGAGGAGGCCCTCGGAACAGCGTGATCACATCGCGCTGTTCTGAGGGTCTCAGGGAAGAACCAGCGAGCCCCCTCCCTACGCGATGCTTCCCTATACCGCTGGAACACTGCGATCATGTTTGATCATAGTGTGACGGGGGTTAATGTGCCGAGAGCGGTGCATGACCACTCCTGGCACATAGTGCCGGGTGTCAGCTGTGATAATCAGCTGACACCCGGCCGCGATCGGACACGCTCGGGAGCGTGTCCGATCGCATATGACGTACTATCCCGTCCGTGGTCATACGGGCCCAGGTACCATGAATGGGATAGTATGTCCGATGGCAGAAACGGGTTAAGGTTGAAGGAATTCACTAATCATCATGTCTATCCTTTGATAGACCCCCAAACTGTCGTCATTAGCAGTTATAGCTTTATTACTTTATTGATTAATTGCGTTATTCATCTGTGTCCATTATTTGCTATTCCTACCATTAGGGTGTTATTGCTTCTGATTAACCCATAGTCAACAGGAATATGTCCTGTTGGCTTAACGTTTGGTCTATCCTGTCATGTGTTAGGGTGCAGTCAGCATAATAATATCTTAGTAGAATATAGAGAAACAATTTCTTAAAGGGATTGTTATATGTGAAGGGTATTAGAATCTAGAAGGGTCTCCTGAATTCCCTATCAGACGGCAGAGAGTTCCATAGTCTCACTGCTCTTACAGTAAAGAATCTGCGTCTGTGATTATGGCTAAACCTTCTTTCCTCCAGACGTAGAGGATGCCCCCTTGTCCCCGTCACAGGTCTAAGAGTAAAAAGATCATTAGAAAGGTCTTTGTGCTGTCCCCTCATATATTTATATATTGTAAAGATCACCCCTAAGCCTTCGCTTTTCCAAACTAAATAACCCCAAGTGTAATAACCTGTCTTGGTATTGCAGACCCCCAGTTCTCTAATAACCTTGGTCGCTCTTCTCTGCACCCGCTCCAGTTCAGCTGTGTCTTTCTTATACACCGGAGACCAGAACTGCACACAGTATTCTAAGTGTGGTCGCACCAGTGACTTGTATAGAGGTAAAATTATGTTCTCCTCATGAGCATCTATGCCTCTTTTAATGCATCCCATTATTTTATTTGCCTTGGCAGCAGCTGCCTGACATTGCCCACTAAATGTGAGTTTGTCGTCCACCCATACACCAGGTCTTTTTCAGTGACAGTTTTGCCCAGTGTTTTACAATTAAGCACATAATTATACATCTTGTTTGTTCTACCCAAGTGCATGACCTTACATTTATCCCCATTAAAGCTCATTTGCCATTTATTAGCCCAAGCTTCTAGTTTACATAAATCCTCCTGTAATATAAAATTTTCCTCCTCTGTATTGATTACCCTGCAGAGTTTAGTGTCATCTGCAAATATTGAAATACTACTCTGTATGCCCCCTACAAGGTCATTAATAAATATGTTAAAGAGAAGTGGCCCCAATACTGACCCCTGCGGTACCCAATACTGACCCCTGTGGTACCCCACTGCTAACCGCGCCCCAGTCTGAGTGTGCTCCATTAATAACCACCCTTTGCTTCCTATCCCTGAGCCAGTTCTTAACCCACTTACACATATTTTCCCCTATCCCCGTTGTTCTCATTTTATGTATCAACCTTTTGTGAGGCACTGTATCAAAAGCTTTTGAGAAGTCCATGAACACCACGTCCACTGCGTTCCCTTGGTCCAGTCCTGAACTTACCCCTTCATAAAAGCTTATCAGATTAGTCTGACAAGAACGGTCCCTCGTAAACCCATGCTGATACTGTGTCATGAGGTTATTCAGCCTCAGGTACTCCAATATAGTATCCCTTAAAAAACCCTCCAGGATTTTACCCACAGTAGATGTTAAGCTCACTGGCCTATAATTTCCAGGTTCAGTTTTTGCCCCCTTTTTGAATATTGGCCCCACATTTGCTATACGCCAGTCCTGTGGTACAAACCCCGTTATTATGGAATCTGCAAAGATTAAAAATAATGGTCTATCTATAACTGTACTTAATTCCTGCAGTACTCGGGGGTGTATCCCATCCGGGCCCGGGGATTTCTCTACTTCAGTGATTTTTAGACACCGCCGTACTTCCTGCTGGGTTAAGCAGGTGACATTTAATGGAGAATTTTTTTTTATCACAGATCATGTTATCTGTCATGGGATTTTCTTGTGTAAATACAGTTGAAAAAAAGTCATTTAGCATATTGGCTTTTTCCTCATCCTCATCCACCATTTCACCCAGACTATTTTTAAGGGGACCAACACTATCATTTTTTAGTTTCTTGCTATTTATGTAAAGAATATTTTGGGATTATTTTTACTTTCTCTGGCAATGAGTCTCTCTGCCTCAATCTTTGCTGTCTTGATTTGCTTTTTACAGAATTTATTCAGTCTTCTGTATTTATTTAATGCCTCATCACTACCTACTTGCTTTAATTCCCTAAACGCTTTCTTTTTGTCCCTTATTGCGCCCCTTACAGCTCTATTTAGCCATAGTGGTTTCCTCCTAATTCTAGCATGTTTATTCCCATAGGGTATATACTGTGCACAGGTCCTATTCAGGATACTAATAAACGTCTCCCATTTTCTTTGTGTATTTTTATGTCTCAGGATATCGTCCCAGTTTATTGCACCAAGATCATCTCTCATCCGTTGGAAATTTGCCTTCCTGAAGTTTAGTGTCCTTGTAACCCCTCGACTACACATCTTATTAAAGGATACATGAAAGCTTATTATTTTGTGATCACTGTTACCCAAGTGACCCCAACCCTTATATTTGATCTGCGGTCTGGCCTGTTGGTTAATATTAGGTCTAGCAGTGTCGCCCCCTCTTGTTGGGTCCTGAACTAGTTGTGAAAGGTAATTGTCTCTCATAGTTGTCAGAAACCTATTACCTGGAACTGCAGGTTTCTGTTCCCCAATGTATTTCAGGGTAGTTGAAGTCCCCCATAATAATGACTTCTCCTTGAGTTGCTGCTTCATCTATTTGCTTTACGAGGATATTCTCCGTTGCTTCCATTATTTTTGGAGACTTATAACAAACGCCTATCAGTAATTTATTATTTTTCCCCCCTCCCCTAATCTCCACCCACAGAGACTCTACATCTTCATTAGAGTCACAGATATCACGCAGGATGGGTTTTAAGGATGATTTTATGTGGTGTCCCTGCAGTCTGGCTGCCACACTACTATCACCTCTCTAACCGGTGGTGGTATCATGTCTGGAAGAATCTGGAGCTCCCTACACTAAGTAAACCATGCATCCACACACAAGCCCATCACTGACCAGAAGGGGGAGCACAAGTCCTTAGTATGGAGAGGGACTACTGCCTCTCCTGGCTGGGGGGGAGGAGTAAGGAGGGAGGTTATAGGAGTGTGGAGGAAGGGAAGGAGAGAGCACATGGAGTCTCCTGGGGTTGGAGCTATGAAAAGCTCAACCTAGGATTTACAAAAGAGGACAGGGCACCAGAGCCCTTGGCTACAAGGATTGCAGATCCTGGGAGCAGAATCTGGAGACCGAGGGACTGCAGGTCCTCTGGTCACCCTTACGGCGCTAGAAGAAACACATTACAGAGAGTGCAGAGCTGGGATCGAGAGAACAGCTTCCAAAGGGCTTGCAATGTAGCTGCTATAAGGACCACAAGCAGATTACTGTAGAATGTAAGCCCGAAAGGGTAGGGTCCTCTCCCTCTGTATCAGTCTGTCATTGTTAGTTTGTTTACTGTAAGTGATACCTGTAATTTGTATGTAACCCCTTCTCATGTACAGCACCATGGAATCAATGGTGCTATAGAAATAAATATTAATAATAATAATAAAAAGATTACAGATTAGCTCAAAACCTGTTGAATCTTCTAACCGACAGTTATAGAAAGGAGATTGATTTCAGTGATCCAAAGAACCCTGAGACACAATACCATCAATGGGTTTCATTTACAAAAAAAAACAAACCGCTATGACACTTAAAAACAATTTGCATAATAATTTGGAACATGGTGTATTGAGGGTATACATCGCTTTAATTTGTCTTTTGTGTTTTCAATCAGCTGCTGTGTTTATATGTAATTATTTCTGGTGCTTAGATTGGATCTTGTCCTCTTCACTGACATCCTATGACTTAGGGTGCTTACCTCGCCAGAAACGTCATGTTGTTTTTACTTTCCTGTTTTTTAATTATTGAATAAATACATTTTTGATTTTACCTGGACGGTGTGATGACAACAAACCTTCCCCTTCCTGTATTTCTCTAATGACATCTGCTGTCACCTCGTGGGT
>JARQOD010005231.1:0-49272 GCA_033576555.1 Oophaga sylvatica | reverse complement strand
TGTGAGGATTGGGAATCAGGTGTTACTGACTGGTCTTATATAAGGGAGTCGCCTTCCCATCAGGGTTGCCGGTGATCAATTGTTCTGGTCTCAATCCTTGATTCCTGTTTCCTTTGTAGCCTGCTGTGTCGTGTCTGCATCTCCTGCTAACAGATAAGACATTTTCTTCTTTTTGTTTTTTGTGCTTGATTTTTGCATTTTGTCCTGCACTTCTGTGGGGGCCTTCAGGGTCCCCTCTGGGGGCTTTTGCCCTCTCAGTTTAGTTCAGCCACTGATGTTTGTACATTTGCTTTTTCCAGTTTTTTCAGTGGCTGCTGTTTTGATTTTGTTACACCAGAGAACTAATTTAGGTGGTAGAGGTCGTGTGATCTCAGGTGTTTTTGAAATTAGTAGAGTTGGTGCTTTTCAGGGTTTTTTGGGATTGCAGTAAGTGCCCTTCCTATCCTTTTCTATTTAGGTAGTTTGGGCCCCAACGTTTGCTCATACTATTTTCTGTCTGTGTCAGCATTCCTTCTTGTCTAACCGCCATTACATGTTTGGGGGCTTTCTATGTTCTTTGGGGATCTGCTCCGGGGCAGATAGCATTCCTCTTTCTATCTTTAGGTGTAGTTAGTTTCTCAGGCTGTGACGAGGCGTCTAGGACCAACGTAGGAACGCTCCACGGCTGCCTCTAGTTGTGGTGGTTAGTCAGGGTACTGCAATCTCATAGATTCCAACTGCTCTGGTGTATTGCCTTTTTTACCTGCACTCCTCAGCTACCGAAACATAACAGTATCACCGGCCTAAAAATTGAAAATTGTATGGTACTCACAGAAGGGAAAAATATTGTGAAAGAAAAAAGGTTGTCAGAGTTGTCAGAGATATTTTTCTGTTTGTTGCATTTTTTTTTCCCTCTGTATCTCTGGGTGCTGGGAGGATTTTTTTTCTCAATGGAGTTTGCACAGTTGTCTGGCCGTGTGGATCAGCTTGCCACTGAGGTTCGGAGTATTGCTACCTATCTTGCTAGGTTGCCTGTTGTGGAACCTAGGATTCCCATGCCAGATTTGTTTTTGGGGGATCGAGCCAAGTTTCTGAATTTCAAAAACAATTGTAAATTGTTTTTTGCCTTAAAATCTAAGTCCTCAGGGAACGCAGCACAGCAGGTTCAAATTGTCATCTCTCTCCTGCGCGGCGATCCTCAGGATTGGGCTTTTTCCCTGACACCTGGGGATCCTGTTTTGAGTGATGTTGATGCATTTTTTCAGGCCTTGGGGTTATTGTACGATGAGCCTAATGTCACTGATCAAGCTGAAAAAGCCTTGTTGGCATTAAATCAGGGGCTTGATGACGCTGAGTTATACTGTCAGAGATTCCGTAGGTGGGCAGTCCTGACCAAATGGAATGACGACTGTTATGTTTCGGTAGCTGAGGAGTGCAGGTAAAAAAGGCAATACACCAGAGCAGTTGGAATCTATGAGATTGCAGTACCCTGACTAACCACCACAACTAGAGGCAGCCATGGAGCGTTCCTACGTTGGTCCTAGACGCCTCGTCACAGCCTGAGAAACTAACTACACCTAAAGATAGAAAGAGGAAACCTATCTGCCCCGGAGCAGATCCCCAAAGAACATAGAAAGCCCCCAAACATATAATGGCGGTTAGACAAGAAGAAATACTGACACAGACAGAAAATAGTATGAGCAAACGTTGGGGCCCAAACTACCTAAATAGAAAAGGATAGGAAGGGCACTTACTGCAATCCCAAAAAACCCTGAAAAGCACCAACTTTACTAATTTCAAAAACACCTGAGATTACACGACCTCTACCACCTAAATTAGTTCTCTGGTGTAACAAAATCAAAATAGCAGCCACTGAAAAAACTGGAAAAAGCAAATGTACAAACATCAGTGGCTGAACTAAACTGAGAGGGCAAAAGCCCCCCGAGGGGACCCTGAAGGCCCCCACAGAAGTGCAGGACAAAATGCAAAAATCAAGCACAAAAACAAAAAGAAGAAAATGTCTTATCTGTTAGCAGGAAATGCAGACACGACACAGCAGGCTACAAAGGAAACAGGAATCAAGGATTGAGACCAGAACAATTGATCACCGGCAACCCTGATGGGAAGGCGACTCCCTTATATAAGACCAATCAGTAACACCTGATTCCCAATCCTCACAATCTTCACTGGACAGTCCAGTACCGCTTGTAACCACCAGAGGGAGCCTCTGCTCAGAACTCATTTCAAGTCCATTCACAACAGTACCCCCCCTTGAGGAGGGGTCCCCGAACCCTCATTTGAGCAACCAGGTTGGTCAGGATGAGTTCTATGATACGCACGGATGAGTCTCCTAGCATGGATGTCCGAAGCAAACACCCAAGAATTGTCTTCCTGACCATAACCTCTCCACTTAACCAAATACTGGAGTTTCCGTCTAGAAAAACGAGAATTCAATATTTTCTCAACCACAAACTCCAGATTGCCCTCAACCAGAACAGGGTCAGGAGGCACAGCAGTAGGAACCACTGGCTCAACAAACCTCTTCAACAAGGACTTGTGGAACACGTTATGGATCTTAAATGTCCCTGGAAGAAGCAAACGAAAAGAAACAGGATTAAGAATCTCCATGATCTTATAAGGTCCAATGAACCTAGGCTTAAATTTAGGAGATGCCACTCTCATAGGAATATTTTTTGAGGACAACCAGACCAAGTCCCCCACTTTAAACCGAGGACCATCAGTCCTATGCCGGTTAGCAAACCGCTGGGCCCTCTCCTGAGAGAGGGACAACCTCTCCACTACCTGGTCCCAAATCTGTTGCAGATGCTCCACAACAGAGTCAACACCTGGACAGACAGAAGCCTCCGTCTGTCCTGAAGAAAATCGAGGGTGAAACCCAGAATAACAGAAAAATGGAGACATCAAAGTGGCAGAGCTAGCCCTATTATTAAGAGCAAACTCAGCCAAAGGCAAAAAAGAGACCCAGTCATCCTGATCAGCAGACACAAAGCATCTTAGATAAGTCTCCAATGTCTGGTTTGGTCTTTTAGTTTGACCATTGGTCTGAGGATGAAACGCCGAGGAGAAAGACAATTGAACACCAAGTTTAGAACAAAAGGTCCTCCAAAATCTGGAAACAAACTGGACTCCTCTGTCAGACACAATGTTCTCAGGAATGCCGTGTAAACGAACCACGTGCTGAAGGAACAAAGGTACCAATTCAGAGGAGGAAGGCAACTTAGGTAATGGCACAAGATATATCATCTTGGAAAACCTATCACAAATCACCCAGATGACGGTCATTCTCTGAGAAACAGGGAGGTCGGAAATGAAATCCATAGAGATATGGGTCCATGGTCTCTTGGGCACAGGCAATGGCATCAACAAACCACTAGAGCGAGAGCAAGGCTTGGAGCGAGAGCAAGTCCCGCAGGACTGCACAAATTCCCTGACATCACGAGACAAGGTAGGCCACCAAAAGGACCGACTAACCAAGTCTCTGGTACCAAAAATTCCGGGATGACCGGCCAACGCGGAACAATGAATCTCAGACATCACACTTTTTCCACTGGTCCGGGACAAACAATTTCCCAACAGGGCAGCGCTCGAGCTTATCCTCCTGACACCCCTCCAGAGCCAGTCTCAAATTGGGCAAGATGGCGGAAAGAACTACACCTTCTTTCAAAATAACAGAAGGATCAGATAACTCAGGAGAGTCCGCAAGGAAACTCCTCGAGAGGGCATCCGCCTTAACATTCTTAGTGCCAGGAAGAAAGGAAACCACAAAATTAAAACGTGTGAAAAACAAGGCCCACCTGGCCTGTCTAGGATTAAGTCGCTTGTCAGATTCCAGATAAACCAGATTCTTATGGTCCGTAAGGACTACCACCTGATGTTTGGCTCCCTCCAGCCAATGTCTCCACTCTTCAAAAGCCCACTTCATGGCCAATAACTCCCGATTACCCACGTCATAATTACGTTCAGTAGGAGAAAATTTTCGAGAGAAAAAGGCACAAGGGTTACTTTTAGAGGTCTCTGGATCTCTTTGGGACAAAACGGCACCTGCCCCAATTTCAGAGGCATCAACCTCCACCTGAAATGGCAGAGAAACATCAGGCTGCCGTAGAACAGGAGCAGAAGTGAATCTCTGCTTAAGTTCCTGAAATGCAGAGACTGCCTCAGGAGGCCAATTCACCACATCAGAACCCTTTTTGGTCAAATCAGTTAATGGTTTAACAATAACCGAGAAATTACCAATAAATTTACGATAAAAATTGGCAAAACCCAAAAATCTTTGAAGAGCCTTTAATCAAGTAGGTTGGACCCAATCACAGATGGCCTGAACCTTGACCGGGTCCATTTCGATAACAGATGGGGACAAAATGAATCCCAAAAATGAGATCCTCTGTACGCCAAAAAGACACTTTGATCCCTTTACATACAGAGCATTCTCTCTCAAAATCTGGAATACAGTTCGAACATGTTTCACATGAGAGTCCCAGTCATTGGAAAAAATCAAGCTATCATCCAAATAAACAATCAGAAATTTATCCACAAAATCCCTGAAAATGTCATTCATGAAGGACTGAAAGACAGAAGGAGCATTAGTGAGCCCAAAGGGCATCACAAGGTACTCAAAATGCCCCTCAGGGGTATTAAATGACGTCTTCCATTCATCCCCGTGCTTAATGCGAATAAGGTTATATGCCCCCCTGAGGTCAAGCTTGGTAAACCAAGTAGCGTTTTTCACCCTGGAAAACAGGTCAGAAATCAAGGGTAACGGATATTGATATTTCACAGTAATATTGTTCAAAAGACGATAATCAATACACGGCCTTAATGAACCATCCTTTTTGGCCACAAAGAAAAAACCGGCACCTAAGGTGAAGAGGATGGTCTGATATGACCCTTCTCCAATGACTCCTTGATATAAGACCGCATAGCGTCATGTTCAGGTACAGACAAGTTAAAAAGGCGACCTTTAGGGAATTTACTACCAGGCACTAATTCGATAGCGCAGTCATAGCTCCCATGGGGAGGCAAGGATGCAGATTTACTTTCGCTAAACACATCAGAAAAATCAATCAAAAAGTCAGGAACATCCTGAGCCTGGGGGGAGGCAGAAAAAACAGGAGTGTTGGTATTAACACATTGGCAGCCCCAACTGGTTACAGACACAGATTTCCAATCCAAAACAGGATTATGAGACTGTAACCAAGGGAAACCCAGTACGATAATGTCATGCAGATTATACAGAAACAAAAATTTGCAGCTCTCCTGATGATCAGGTTCAACCCTCATTATCACCTGAGTAGAGAACTGAGGTTTATTCTCAGCCAAAGGGGTAGAATCGATCCCCAGTAGGGGAATAGACTTCCGTAGGGGTATCAAGGGAAACCCACAACGTTTAGCAAAATCAAAATCCATCAGGTTAATAGCTGCTCCCGAATCAACGAAAGCCTGAGCAGAAAATGAGGACAGAGAGCATATCAGGGTAACAGTTAATAAAAACTTAGTCTGAACACTACCCAAGACAACTGAGCGTGCAAAACGTCTTCCCCGCTTAGGGCAGACTGAAATAGCATGAGAGGCATCACCACAGTAGAAACATAACTAGAGTTGAGCGATACTTTCCGATATCCAAAAGTATCGGAATCGGAATGGTATCGCCGATACCATTAAAATATCGGCGATACCCGATACCGATACCGGAAGTCCCATGTAAGTCTATGGGAACAAAATATCGCAACTAAAAAAACCTCTTTCTTTCCTTGTAAACACTAAATATACACACATAGAATACATATATATATATATATACATGTCATTGTGACATATATATATACATATATGTATAGTTTATACACTTCTACATAGTAAAATATCCTCTGATTTAATTGCCGGGTAAAGCCGGCTTCTGTGAAAAGACAGAAGCACCCGACATGAAATGACACTTGGTGTACATAGGGTTAACCATGTCTTTTCATGTCGTTTGCTATCTGATTTGCACAAACAATTACATCAGTCTATGTGTGCAAAATTTCACACCTGTAGGGGTTAATTAAAGGTGTAAATTCGTTGTAAAAAAAACGGACTTTTTTGCTACGAATTTACACCTTTAATTAACCCCTACAGGTGTGAAATTTTGCACACATAGACTGATGTAATTGTTTGTGCAAATCAGATAGCAAACGACATGAAAAGACATGGTTAACCCTATGTACACCAAGTGTCATTTCAAATGACACTTGGTGTACATAGGGTTAACCATGTCTTTTCATGTCCTTTGCTATCTGATTTGCACAAACAATTACATCAGCCTATGTGTGCAAAATTTCACACCTGTAGGGGTTAATTAAAGGTGTAAATTCGTTGTAAAAAAAACGGACTTTTTTGCTACGAATTTACACCTTTAATTAACCCCTACAGGTGTGAAATTTTGCACACTTACACTCATGTAATTGTTTGTGCAAATCAGATATCAAACTACATGAAAAGACATGGTTAACCCTATGTACACCAAGTGTCATTTCATGTCAGGTTCTGCATTTTCACAAAAGCCGGCAATTGAATTAGCGGCTATTATACTATGTAGAAGTGTATGAACTATAAATATAAATATATATATATATATATGTGTCACAATCACAAATTCAATGACATGTATATATATATATGAGGTGTAAAATTGCTGAAAAAAAATGTGTGGGCTCCCGCCCTATTTTCGCAACCAGACAGACAAAGCCAGTGAGTGGGGGCAGATAATAATAGCCCAGAGAGGACCATTTTTTTTGGCCCCCCCCGGCTACTTAACATCTGCCCCAGACACCCCAGAAAGGGCAAATCTCTAATTAGATTTGCTCTTTCTGGCACTTTGCCCGTCTATTCCCATTGCCCTGTAGCGGTGGCGAATGGGTTAATAAGGGGTTAAAATGACCTTGCAATTGAAAGGTCACTTTAAGCCAGGTTAATAATTGAGAGCTGTCAATTAGACAACTATCAATTATTAATCCTATTGTATGAAAGAAAAATCAAACACACACACTTTAATAAAAAAGAAGTTTAATGAAATAATCACACAGTTTTTGACCATCTTTTATTTACCTGCTAAAACCATTTCCTGTAATAAAAATAAAATAATAAAGCAAAATTATTCTTACCAATCCGATGCACAGTCAGGTCCCACGGTGTAATCCTTCAGAAAGGGTTAATGTTTACTGCAGGGACCGCAGCTAATGCTGCAGCCTCGCAGTAAACCCCCAAATGAATGAGCTCCTCTCCTGGCTGACAGGAGAGGAAGTGGAAAGCTTAATTGATTGCTTTCCACTTTCACTTCAGGTCAGCCAGGGACACCATCAGTGACGTCAGAGGGAACTGATTAACAAAAATAGGGGTTCCCTTCGAAAAAAAAATGGCGTGGGGTCCCCCCTATTTTTGTTAACCAGCCAGATGAAGCAGACCGCTGAGGTCTGGATTTTCAGGCTGTTAAGGAGCCAAGATCCATGGACCTTGCCAGCCTGATAATACCAGGCCACAGCAGTCTGCATATCTTGGCTGATTAACAAAAATAGGGGATCCCCTCGAAAAAAATTGGCGTGGGGTCCCCCCTATTTTTGTTAACCAGCCAGATGAAGCAGACCGCTGAGGCCTGGTTTTTCAGGCTGGTAAGGATCCAATATCCATGGACCTTGCAAGCCTGATAATACCAGGCCACAGCAGTCTGCTTAGCTTGGCTGGTTAACAAAAATAGGGGATCCCCTCGAAAAAAAAACGGCGTAGGGGTCCCCCTATTTTTGTTAACCAGCCAAGTAAAATGCAGACTGCTGCGGCCTGGTATTAAAAGACTGTCAAGGCCCATGGATTTTGGCCCTCAACAGCCTGATAATACCAGGCTACAGCAGTCCCACATTTGGCGCATCAAAAGATGTGCCAATTGTGGCACTTTACCCGGCTCTTCCCACTGCCCTGTAGCGGTGGCAAGTGGGGTAATAAGGGGTTAATGTCACCATTGATTGCACGGTGACAATAAGCCCGGTTAATAATGGAGAGGCGTCAATAAGACACCGATCCATTATTAATCCCAAAGTTTTTAAATGTGTAAAAAAAAGACACAGCAAGAAAAAAGTCTTTTAATGAAATAAAAGAGACAACACAGTTTTCATTTTTTTTATTACTCTCTCATTCCTGCGACGCCATCGATCTCCTGTAAAAAAAGAAAAAAAAAAAACCAACAGTATACCACCTGTCCGACGCAGTCCATAACGACAGTCCCACGACGATCCAGCTCTGCTACATCGCAATGACAGGCAGAGCCTGTCATTGCAACGCAGCACAGCTGATTACCTGGTTCCCCGGCGGTAACGTCATCGGACTGCTTTACGGCCGCGATTACCCAGCAGTCACTGCAGTTATCGCGAGAAACTGCATGTGACCGCCTTGGAGAAGAGGATGGCGGCCATTAAGCAGTCCGGGATGTGACCGCCGGAGATCTTCTGCCGGGTAAGTGCCGCTGACTCCTGACAGACCCGACAGACGGACACTGACAGTGACAGTGACATCCCGATTCCGGTATCCGATATGACGAAAATATCGGTACTCGGAATCGGAATTCCGATACAGCCAATATCGGCCGATACCCGATATTTGCAGTATCGGAATGCTCAACCCTAAACATAACCCATTGCGCTTTCGAAACTCATGACGCTGTGCCCCAGAAACCACTCTATCACACTGCATGGATTCAGAAGCAGGTTCACAAGGCAACACTATTCCACGCATACTTCTCCGCTCACGCAAACGTCTGTCAATTTGAATCGCTAATGACATAGAATCATTGAGACCAGAGGGGACAGGGAATCCCACCATAACATCCTTTACATTATCTGACAGACCCTTCCGAAAAAGGGCTGCCAAAGCGTCGTCATTACATTTGGTCAGGACTGCCCACCTACGGAATCTCTGACAGTATAACTCAGCGTCATCAAGCCCCTGATTTAATGCCAACAAGGCTTTTTCAGCTTGATCAGTGACATTAGGCTCATCGTACAATAACCCCAAAGCCTGAAAAATGCATCAACATCACTCAAAACAGGATCCCCAGGTGTCAGGGAAAAAGCCCAATCCTGAGGATCGCCGCGCAGGAGAGAGATGACAATTTGAACCTGCTGCGCTGCGTTCCCTGAGGACTTAGATTTTAAGGCAAAAAACAATTTACAATTATTTTTGAAATTCAGAAACTTAGCTCGATCCCCTAAAAACAAATCTGGCATGGGAATCCTAGGTTCCACAACAGGCAACCTAGCAAGATAGGTAGCAATACTCTGAACTTCAGTGGCAAGCTGATCCACACGGCCAGACAACTGTGCAAACTCCATTGAGAGAAAAAATCCTCCCCAGCACCCAGAGATACAGAGGGAAAAAAAAAATGCAACAAACAGAAAAACATCTCTGACAACTCTGACAACCTTTTTTTTTCTTTCACAATATTTTTCCCTTCTGTGAGTACCATACAATTTTCAATTTTTAGGCCGGTGATACTGTTATGTTTCGGTAGCTGAGGAGTGCAGGTAAAAAAGGCAATACACCAGAGCAGTTGGAATCTATGAGATTGCAGTACCCTGACTAACCACCACAACTAGAGGCAGCCGTGGAGAGTTCCTACGTTGGTCCTAGACGCCTCGTCACAGCCTGAGAAACTAACTACACCTAAAGATAGAAAGAGGAAAGCTATCTGCCCCGGAGCAGATCCCCAAAGAACATAGAAAGCCCCCAAACATATAATGGCAGTTAGACAAGAAGGAATGCTGACACAGACAGAAAATAGTATGAGCAAACGTTGGGGCCCAAACTACCTAAATAGAAAAGGATAGGAAGGGCACTTACTGCAATCCCAAAAAACCCTGAAAAGCACCAACTTTACTAATTTCAAAAACACCTGAGATCACACGACCTCTACCACCTAAATTAGTTCTCTGATGTAACAAAATCAAAATAGCAGCCACTGAAAAAACTGGAAAAAGCAAATGTACAAACATCAGTGGCTGAACTAAACTGAGAGGGCAAAAGCCCCCCGAGGGGACCCTGAAGGCCCCCACAAAAGTGCAGGACAAAATGCAAAAATCAAGCACAAAAACAAAAAGAAGAAAATGTCTTATCTGTTAGGAGGAAATGCAGACACGACACAGCAGGCTACAAAGGAAACAGGAATCAAGGATTGAGACCAGAACAATTGATCACCGGCAACCCTGATGGGAAGGCGACTCCCTTATATAAGACCAATCAGTAACACCTGATTCCCAATCCTCACAATCTTCACTGGACAGTCCAGTACCGCTTGTAACCACCAGAGGGAGCCTCTGCTCAGAACTCATTTCAAGTCCATTCACAACAGACGACGCTTTGGCAGCCCTTTTTCGGAAGGGTCTGTCAGATAATGTAAAGGATGTTATGGTGGGATTCCCTGTCCCCTCTGGTCTCAATGATTCTATGTCATTAGCGATTCAAATTGACAGACGTTTGCGTGAGCGGAGAAGTATGCGTGGAATAGTGTTGCCTTGTGAACCTGCTTCTGAATCCATGCAGTGTGATAGAGTGGTTTCTGGGGCACAGCGTCATGAGTTTCGAAAGCGCAATGGGTTATGTTTCTACTGTGGTGATGCCTCTCATGCTATTTCAGTCTGCCCTAAGCGGGGAAGACGTTTTGCACGCTCAGTTGCCTTGGGTAGTGTTCAGACTAAGTTTTTATTAACTGTTACTCTGATATGCTCTCTGTCCTCATTTTCTGCTCAGGCTTTCATTGATTCGGGAGCAGCTATTAACCTGATGGATTTTGATTTTGCTAAACGTTGTGGGTTTCCCTTGATACCCCTACGGAAGTCTATTCCCCTACTGGGGATTGATTCTACCCCTTTGGCTGAGAATAAACCTCAGTTCTCTACTCAGGTGATAATGAGGGTTGAACCTGATCATCAGGAGAGCTGCAAATTTTTGGTTCTGTATAATCTGCATGACATTATCGTATTCGGTTTCCCTTGGTTACAGTCTCATAATCCTGTTTTGGATTGGAAATCTGTGTCTGTAACCAGTTGGGGCTGCCAATGTGTTAATACCAACACTTCTGTTTTTTCTGCCTCCCCCCAGGCTCAGGATGTTCCTGACTTTTTGATTGATTTTTCTGATGTGTTTAGCGAAAGTAAATCTGCATCCTTGACTCCCCATAGGAGCTATGACTGCGCTATTGAATTAGTGCCTGGTAGTAAATTCCCTAAAGGTCGCCTTTTTAACTTGTCTGTACCTGAACGTGATGCTATGCGGTCTTATATCAAGGAGTCATTGGAGAAGGGTCATATCAGACCATCCTCTTCACCCTTAGGTGCCGGTTTTTTCTTTGTGGCCAAAAAGGATGGTTCATTAAGGCCGTGTATTGATTATCGTCTTTTGAACAATATTACTGTGAAATATCAATATCCATTACCCTTGATTTCTGACCTGTTTTCCAGGGTGAAAAACGCTACTTGGTTTACCAAGCTTGACCTCAGGGGGCATATAACCTTATTCGCATTAAGCACGGGGATGAATGGAAGACGGCATTTAATACCCCTGAGGGGCATTTTGAGTACCTTGTGATGCCCTTTGGGCTCACTAATGCTCCTTCTGTCTTCCAGTCCTTCATGAATGACATTTTCAGGGATTTTGTGGATAAATTTCTGATTGTTTATTTGGATGATATCTTGATTTTTTCCAATGACTGGGACTCTCATGTGAAACATGTTCGAACTGTATTCCAGATTTTGAGAGAGAATGCTCTGTATGTGAAGGGATCAAAGTGTCTTTTTGGCGTACAGAGGATCTCATTTTTGGGATTCATTTTGTCCCCATCTGTTATTGAAATGGACCCGGTCAAGGTTCAGGCCATCTGTGATTGGGTCCAACCTACTTCATTAAAGGCTCTTCAAAGATTTTTGGGTTTTGCCAATTTTTATCGTAAATTTATTGGTAATTTCTCGGTTATTGTTAAACCATTAACTGATTTGACCAAAAAGGGTTCTGATGTGGTGAATTGGCCTCCTGAGGCAGTCTCTGCATTTCAGGAACTTAAGCAGAGATTCACTTCTGCTCCTGTTCTACGGCAGCCTGATGTTTCTCTGCCATTTCAGGTGGAGGTTGAAGCCTCTGAAATTGGGGCAGGTGCCGTTTTGTCCCAAAGAGATCCAGAGACCTCTAAAAGTAACCCTTGTGCCTTTTTCTCTCGAAAATTTTCTCCTACTGAACGTAATTATGACGTGGGTAATCGGGAGTTATTGGTCATGAAGTGGGCTTTTGAAGAGTGGAGACATTGGCTGGAGGGAGCCAAACATCAGGTGGTGGTCCTTACGGACCATAAGAATCTGGTTTATCTGGAATCTGCCAAGCGACTTAATCTTAGACAGGCCAGGTGGGCCTTGTTTTTCACACGTTTTAATTTTGTGGTTTCCTTTCTTCCTGGCACTAAGAATGTTAAGGCGGATGCCCTCTCGAGGAGTTTCCTTGCGGACTCTCCTGAGTTATCTGATCCTTCTGTTATTTTGAAACAGGGTGTAGTTCTTTCCGCCATCTCGCCCAATTTGAGACTGGCTCTGGAGGGGTGTCAGGAGGATAGGCCCGAGCGCTGCCCTGTTGGGAAATTGTTTGTCCCGGACCAGTGGAAAAAGAGTGTGATGTCTGAGATTCATTGTTCCGCGTTGGCCAGTCATCCCGGAATTTTTGGTACCAGAGACTTGGTTAGTCGGTCCTTTTGGTGGCCTACCTTGTCTCGTGATGTCAGGGAATTTGTGCAGTCCTGCGGGACTTGCTCTCGCTCCAAGCCTTGCTCTCGCTCTAGTGGTTTGTTGATGCCATTACCTGTGCCCAAGAGACCATGGACCCATATCTCTATGGATTTCATTTCCGACCTCCCTGTTTCTCAGAGAATGACCGTCATCTGGGTGATTTGTGATAGGTTTTCCAAGATGATACATCTTGTGCCATTACCTAAGTTGCCTTCCTCCTCTGAATTGGTGCCTTTGTTCCTTCAGCACGTGGTTCGTTTACACGGCATTCCTGAGAACATTGTGTCTGACAGAGGAGTCCAGTTTGTTTCCAGATTTTGGAGGACCTTTTGTTCTAAACTTGGTGTTCAATTGTCTTTCTCCTCGGCGTTTCATCCTCAGACCAATGGTCAAACTGAGAGAACAAACCAGATATTGGAGACTTATCTAAGATGCTTTGTGTCTGCTGATCAGGATGACTGGGTCTCTTTTTTGCCTTTGGCTGAGTTTGCTCTTAATAATAGGGCTAGCTCTGCCACTTTGATGTCTCCATTTTTCTGTAATTCTGGGTTTCACCCTCGATTTTCTTCAGGACAGACGGAGGCTTCTGTCTGTCCAGGTGTTGACTCTGTTGTGGAGCGTATGCAACAGATTTGGGACCAGGTAGTGGAGAGGTTGTCCCTCTCTCAGGAGAGGGCCCAGCGGTTTGCTAACCGGCATAGGACTGATGGTCCTCGGTTTAAAGTGGGGACTTGGTCTGGTTGTCCTCAAAAAATATTCCTATGAGAGTGGCATCTCCTAAATTTAAGCCTAGGTTCATTGGACCTTATAAGATCATGGAGATTCTTAATCCTGTTTCTTTTCGTTTGCTTCTTCTAGGGACATTTAAGATCCATAACGTATTCCACAAGTCCTTGTTTGTTGAGCCAGTGGTTCCTACTGCTGTGCCTCCTGACCCTGTTCTGGTTGAGGGCAATATGGAGTTTGTGGTTGAGAAAATATTGAATTCTCGTTTTTCTAGACGGAAACTCCAGTATTTGGTTAAGTGGAGAGGTTATGGTCAGGAAGACAATTCTTGGGTGTTTGCTTCGGACATCCATGCTAGGAGACTCATCCGTGCGTATCATAGAACTCATCCTGACCGACCTGGTTGCTCAATTGAGGGTTCGGTGACCCCTCCTCAAGGGGGGGGTACTGTTGTGAATGGACTTGAAATGAGTTCTGAGCAGAGGCTCCCTCTGGTGGTTACAAGCGGTACTGGACTGTCCAGTGAAGATTGTGAGGATTGGGAATCAGGTGTTACTGACTGGTCTTATATAAGGGAGTCGCCTTCCCATCAGGGTTGCCGGTGATCAATTGTTCTGGTCTCAATCCTTGATTCCTGTTTCCTTTGTAGCCTGCTGTGTCGTGTCTGCATCTCCTGCTAACAGATAAGACATTTCTTCTTTTTGTTTTTTGTGCTTGATTTTTGCATTTTGTCCTGCACTTCTGTGGGGGCCTTCAGGGTCCCCTCTGGTTGCTTTTGCCCTCTCAGTTTAGTTCAGCCACTGATGTTTGTACATTTGCTTTTTCCAGTTTTTTCAGTGGCTGCTGTTTTGATTTTGTTACACCAGAGAACTAATTTAGGTGGTAGAGGTCGTGTGATCTCAGGTGTTTTTGAAATTAGTAGAGTTGGTGCTTTTCAGGGTTTTTTGGGATTGCAGTAAGTGCCCTTCCTATCCTTTTCTATTTAGGTAGTTTGGGCCCCAACGTTTGCTCATACTATTTTCTGTCTGTGTCAGTATTTCTTCTTGTCTAACCGCCATTACATGTTTGGGGGCTTTCTATGTTCTTTGGGGATCTGCTCCGGGGCAGATAGCTTTCCTCTTTCTATCTTTAGGTGTAGTTAGTTTCTCAGGCTGTGACAAGGCGTCTAGGACCAACGTAGGAACGCTCCACGGCTGCCTCTAGTTGTGGTGGTTAGTCAGGGTACTGCAATCTCATAGATTCCATCTGCTCTGGTGTATTGCCTTTTTTACCTGTACTCCTCAGCTACCGAAACATAACTGTGGCCCATCATACACTGGAGCATCATATACAGGGCCCATTATACACTGGAGCATTATAAATGGGGCCCATTATATATGGAGAGGATTCTTTTTATTATTGAACAACAACTATGTTCTCAACCAACCCAAAAGACTCATAAATATCAAAGCTTAAGATTTTTGGAAGTTGGAGTGGGTTTTTTTTTTTATTTGGCTATCTTAGGAGGATATCTGTTTGTGCAGCTAACTATTACTGTGCAGAATTATTTGACAACTTAATAAAAACCAAATACATACCCATCTCACTTGTTTATTTTCACCAGTTAAAGCAATATAACAACACAAAATTTAGAAATAAACATTTCTGACATTCAAAAAAAAAAAAAATCAGTGACCAATATAGCCACCTTTCTTTACGATGACACTCAAAAGCCTTCCATCTATAGATTCTGTCAGTTGCTTGATCTGTTTACGATCAACATTGCGTGCAGCAGCCACCACAGCGTCCCAAACACTGTTCCGAGAGGTGTACTGTTTTCCCTCCCTGTAGATCTCACGTTTTATGAGGGACCACAGGTTCTCTATGGGGTTCAGATCAGGTGAACAAGGGGGCCATGTCATTATTTTTTCTTCTTTTAGACCTTTACTGGGCAGCCACGCTGTGGAGTATTTGGATGCATGTGATGGAGCATTGTCCTGCATGAAAATCATGTTTTTCTTGAACGATACCGACTTCTTCCTGTACCACTGCTTGAAGAAGGTGTCTTCCAGAAACTTGCAGTAGGTCTGGGAGTTGAGCTTCACTCCATCCTCAACCCGAAAAGGTCCCTCAAGTTCATCTTTGATGATACCAGCCCATACCAGTACCCCACCTCCACCTTGCTGGCGTCTGAGTCTGAGTGGAGCTATCTGCCCTTTACTGATCCAGCCTCGGGCTCATCAATCTGGCCTATCAAGAGTCACTCTCATTTCATCAGTCCATAAAACCTTAGAAAAATCAGTCTTAGCATATTTTTTGGCCCAGTCTTGACGTTTTATCTTATGTTTCTTGTTCAAAGGTGGTCGTTTTTCAGCCTTCCTTACCTTGGCCATGTCCTTGAATATGGCACACCTTGTGCTTTTTGATACTCCAGTAACATTTCAGCTCTGAATTATGGCAAAACTGGTGGCAAATGGCATCTTGCCAGCTTCACGCTTGATTTTCCTCAATTCATGGGCAGTTATTTTGAGCCTTTTTTTATCAACATGCTTCTTGCGACCCTGTTGGCTATTTGCCATGAAATGCTAGATTGTTCAGTGATCACGCTTCAAAAGTTTGGCAATTTTAAGACTGCTGCATCCCTCTGCAAGACATCTCACAATTTTTGACTTTTCAGAGTCCGTCAAATCTCTCTTCTGACGCATTTTGCAAAAGGAAAGGAAGTTGACTAATAATTAAGCACACCTTATATAGGGTGTTGATGTTATTAGACCACACCCCTCCTCATTACAGAGATGCAAATCACCTGATTTACATAATTGGCAGTTGGCTTTCAAGCCTATACAGCTTGGAGTAGGACAACATGTATAAAAAGGATGATGTGATCAAAATACTCATTTACCTAATAATTCTGCACACAGTGTATAGGCCCATGTCATGGGGCAGTTGTAGAAATGCAGGGGGCAAGGAATCTGGGCCCCTGAACTGCCCCTAAAGCTAAGGGAGGACCTGTCTTTCCTTAACTTGGGGGTACGCTTAATGGTAGCGAGGCCCAAGTCCCCGACCTGTCCCTGTCTCCTGATTAGCCCTGAGCTAAACCCACCAACCCCCTCCCCTGGAGGTGAGACAGGGAATAATGTGAATTACACCAAAAACAACCAAAAGGAAAGAGAGACACCAAAGGGCTAATCAAGTAAACAATAAAAACTTAGCTTTCTCTGCTGTTAAGCTCTGCACAGCAGAGTAAGGCCCCAGATGAGGGAAGCAACTGAAGTACTACTGCTCTCAGCAGCTCCTGGCTCCAGCTAGGTTGGTCTCCAGAGTAAGCAATATTACCAACTCCAGCTGACAACTCAGGTGACCTTATAAAGGAACTGGCAGTGATCGCCACCTACTCCTGACAAGTAATCAGGCATGCAATTCCACCAGCGGCCACCGGGGGCAAAGACTGAGATTAACCCCTGCTGGCCAGACAGGAAAGAGGTTTCAACATGCAGAGAGAAATCTGCCACAGATCCAAATGTGGATCGTGACAGCCCATCATACACTGGAGCATCATCCATGAGGCCCATCATATACTGCAGCATCATATGGGGCTCATTATATATGGAGCATTATATAGGCCCATCATACACTGGAGCATCATCCATGGGGCCCATCATTTACTGGAGCATCATATGGGGTTCATTATTTATGGGGCATCATATAGGGTATAGAGCATCATATGGAGCACATATGGGGCCTATTCTTTATGGAGCATTATATGGAGCCCATTCTGTATGGATCAATATATGGGGCCCATCATATACTGTATGGAGCTTTATATGCGACTCATTATACTGTATGGAGTAATATGTGGGGCTCATTCTACTCTATGGGGACCGTCCTATACTGTATGGCACATTATATGGGGACAATCATATACTGTAGCATTATGTGGAACTCATCATATACTGTATGGAACATTATATGGGACCAATTATTCTGTATGGAGCAATATATGGGACTCATTATTCTGTATGGCACACTATGTGGTGGCCATAATACTGTATGGAGGAATATGCTGTCTGGTTTTTGAGCTGTTGTAGAATTTAAAATAGATATCAGTTATGTAATGTAAGAAGTGAAGTATTTGTCATTGTACTATACCTATATTTCTGTGCCGTATCGGAGCATCATGAATTGTGGTATGTGTTAAAGGGGCCCACTGACACACTTTCACCAGGGGCACACGAAAACCTGGAGCCAGCCCTGCCCCCCCACAACTTTTGCCAAATAACCCCCAGTTTTCAATGCGTAACTATTATTATACAGTAAATTAAGGTTAACACGAAAAAGAAAATCCAGTATACTGTGCAATTAAAATTGTACACTTTATTAATTACATTATAGAAAATAAATACACATCTGTAGAATAAATACCCAATAACTGTCCAGAAAAGTTTGCAAGGTCACTACATATCCATAATAGGGGAGTTAACCAACAAAGACCTGAATCGCTGCCCATGTAAATTGTGCATATGTGAAGGTGCTGAATATATGGCCAGTGTTAGGGTTTGAGTTCCTACTGCTGCACAAGGGGAGTCTCGAACCAGTCCCGCTGCGGTCCCCCATCTATCTCCGGTCGCAGTGGAGCCTGCTCAGCAGAGGCATCAGTCTCAGCATCTAGCCCAGTTTAACACTGTGCAGAGGCTTGTTGCGGTCTTTCCTGGTTCCTCTATTATAACCAGTGCTGGAGCAGGCAGTTCGGGAACTAAGCCCTGCTTTCTCCATCTGAGCATGCCCAGGGCAAGATCTCCCACTGGAGATCAGGGGTCACATTCTCGGTTGCAGCAGCGACTCCCATTGGTCCGCCAGGAAGGTCCTGAAACTACATGTGTTCTGGAATGGTTTCGCATTGGTCCTTTTCTGGTAGGTCCTGCAGTTGCTACTATAAAAGAGTGGCATGGCTGGGCCGCCATGCGCTAGTATCAAATCTGTTACATGCTTGCGCCAGTGTGGTCATGTATGCATGTGGTTAGGTCTGGCTGAAATAAGCCCCTAGAATACCGGCACCTCCGGTGAGGAGATTGTATGCACGTGTTCAGGGCTCGGCTGAAAACGCCATTAGAATACCGGCTACTCCGGTGAGGAGATTACTGCTTGAGTTCTGATTGCATGACCACAGACTGCAATCCACTTAGCAATCATCTGTGTTCCCTGTGAGTCTAACAGGACACAGTCTTTGTTACAGCGGCTCTGTGAGTTAACAGAGACCGCTTATTCCGCCATATAGTGCTGCGGCGTTTACATCTGCGACTCTGCGGGATAACAGAGTTTGCTTATACTGCCTATTTATGCCATCTTACTGGCAGCAGGCTCTGCCTGCACGGTTGACCCCGGGCTGCGAACGCAGCTCTCCTTAATAACTATTAGGTGCGTTCTGCAGGCCCTTAACAGCCAGTCATCTCGCTAGTAACCGGTAACAAACATGTCCCACTTGAGGCCAAGAAAAAAGAACTAACTAGCACTTACATGGGTGGTGATCTGCTATGTGCGGTCTCCCGAGGCGTCTCAACGCGCGTTTCATCCCTTCGTCTGGAGGCGAACGCTGGAGGAAAGGGGTGGGTCCATTAAATAGTACAGGTGACCAATGGTAAACATGATTCCATGAGTTTCCATGTCACCAAGGGATCACTTCCGGTATTGAACTGCGCGTGCGTTCCCGAAATCACCCACTCATAGGACGTCATGGATAGCGGCCGTGGAGAACAAGAATCACATGGGCCGTCATGCTGACGGCGCATGCGTCCTGCCCCAGATGCCCGTTCTCCATGTCATCAGTGAGTGTGACGACTACGCACGCGTCATACCAGGAAGTAAAGTGATCATGTGTGAATACAGTGAACACTTCTAAAAGTAAGAATGTATACATAGTGCAAAAAATTGGCTATTAACTGGAGTGCTACCTCCGATATATTGAGGCATGATATTCAGACATAAGAATAAGATAAAATGGTGAAATAAAAACACGCTCCATGGAGGAGAAGTAAATAAAAAGGGGTATTTAAATAATACCCAATGTTAGAGTATATAATAGAGCCATTTGAGTTAAAGAAACATCCTAATAAAGTGAACTGTGCAAGAATAAAGTGCATGAAGTGAAATATTATTACATAGAGAAAATAATCATCAGAAATACATTGAGGATGGCAATTAAGTACATAATAATAAAGTGATAAGTGCATCTGAATATGTACATGACCAAATATAAACCTATTAAAGATCACAGATATAACAATAAACATCTGTACATGACCCCCTGATTAGCGATACCCTCATAGAATAGGATAAAATAGATCCCAATAAAAAGATGCACTATTACACAAAAAGGGGAAGAGAATAAACAGAACATATATATAGGTGAAAGATAGGACAATGATGACTGTATAGTCCATATCCAGTTGGTCCAATTAATGTCTGTTTGGATATCTCTTGTCCCATGCATCATGCCTGGAGAGGATCACATTCCAATAGTATCATAAGGTTGCCCGACCAAAATCATGATAGGACCTAGAGTATGGTATGCAAGAACATAAGGGTAAGTATTAGAACAATGAAAAATCCACAAACCCATAAAATTGGTTAAAAACGAAAATGACGAACCTCTAACCACCCACGCAATAAAAGACCCAATCGTTTATAAGAAAGAACTAAACCCAAAGTTTTCATTAAGGCCTAGGGTGTCACAGTCTGGAGTCGGTAAATCCAACGACTTTTAACTTGTGCCAGCTTTTTAAACAAATCACCCCTTCTCTGGCCCGTTGATACCTGGTCAATGGCTTTCAACTTCAGAAGGCTTGAATCAGCATTGTGGAAATCCTTAAAATGTCTCTATTATTTTATTCTTCTATAAAATTATTATTCTATGTCTCTATTATTTTCTCTATGTAATAATATTTCACTTCATGCACGTTATTCTTGCACAGTTCACTTTATTAGGATGTTTCTTTAACTCAAATGGCTCTATTATATACTTTAACATTGGGTATTATTTAAATACCCCTTTTTATATTTACTTCTCCTCCTTTTTATTATTATTATTATTATAGATTTTTATAGCGCCATTTATTCCATGGCGCTTTACATGTGAAGAGGGGCAAATATAGACAAGTACAGTAAACATGAGCAATACAAGGCACACACAAGTACAGAAGGAGAGAGGACCCTGCCCGCGAGGGCTCACAATCTACAGGGATGGGTGAGGATACACTAGGAGAGGGAAGAGCTGATCGTGCGGTGGTTCAGTAGACTGATGATCACTGCAGGTTGTAGGCTTGTCGGAAGAGGTGGGTCTTCAGGTTCTTTTTGAAGGTTTCCATGGTAGGCGCGAGTCTGATGTGTTGGGGTAGAGAGTTCCAGAGTATGGGAGAGGCTCGGGAGAAGCTTTGTATGCGGTTGTGGGAAGAAGAGATAAGAGGGGAGTAGAGGAGGAGATCTTGAGAGGATCGAAGGTTGCGTGTGGGTATGTACCGGGAGACCATGTCACAGATGTATGGAGGAGACAGATTGTGGATGGCTTTGTAGGTCATGGTTAGGGTTTTGAACTGGAGCCTCTGAACGATAGGAAGTCAATGAAGGGCTTGGCAGAGAGGAGAGGCTGGGGAATAGCAGGGAGACAAGTGTATTAGTCGTGCAGCAGAGTGCAGGATGGATTGGAGTGGTGCCAGAGTGCTAGAGGGAAGGCCAGAGAGTAGGAGGTTGCAGTAGTCGAGGCGGGAGATGATGAGGGCATGCACTAGTGTTTTTGTACTTTCATGGTCAAGGAATGCACGGATCCGGGAAATATTTTTGAGTTTGAGACGGCAGGAGGAGGCTAGGGTTTGGACATGTGGCTTGAAAGAGAGGGCAGAGTCGAGGATCACTCCGAGGCACCGAGCGTGCGGGACTGGGGAAAGTGAGCAGCCATTGATGTTAATGGACAGGTCTGGTGGGGGGGTAGAGTGAGATGGGGGAAAGATGATGAATTCTGTTTTGTCCATGTTCAGTTTTAGAAAGCGAGCAGAGAAGAAAGCAGAAATAGCAGACAGACATTGTGGGATTTTGGTCAGTAAGGAGGTGAGGTCAGGTCCAGATAGGTAGATCTGCGTGTCATCGGCGTAGAGATGATACTGAAGACCATGGGATTCTATGAGCTGTCCCAGGCCGAGGGTGTAGATGGAGAAGAGTAGGGGTCTAAGAACTGAACCTTGGGGAACACCGACAGACAGGGGGCGAGGTGAGGAGGTGGTGTGGGAGAGGGAGACACTGAATGTTCGGTTTGTTAGATATGATGAGATCCAGGATAGGGCCAAGCCTGTGATGCCAAGTGATGAGAGAATCTGTAACAGGAGGGAATGGTCCACAGTGTCGAAGGCAGAAGACAGGTCCAGGAGAAGGAGGACAGAGTAGTGACGCTTGCTCTTGGCGGTTAGTAGGTCGTTGGTGACTTTAGTTAGGGCAGTTTCAGTTGAGTGATGCAGTCGGAAGCCTGATTGTAAGCGGTCAAAGAGGGAGCAGGAGGAGAGGTGGGAGGACAGTTCAAGATGGACATGCTGTTCCAGTAGTTTTGAGGCATAAGGGAGAAGAGATATGGGGCAATAGTTAGACACAGAGGATGGGTCAAGGGAGGTCTTTTTGAGAATGGGTGTGATCGAGGCATGTTTGAAGGATGAGGGGAAGACACCATTTGTAAGTGAGAGGTTGAAGAGGTGTGTTAGAGTAGGGGTGAAGACGGTGGCGAGGCTAGGGATGAGGTGGGATGGCAGCGGGTCAAGCATGCAAGTGGTGAGGTGTGATCTTGATAGGAGGGTGAGAGCTGATCTTCTGTCATGGTGGAGAAGTTGACTTTGGAGGAAGAGGGTTGAGCAGCTAAGAGGGGCAATGGGGGCTGTGGGCCAAAGCTTTCTCTGATCGTATCGATCTTCTGCTTAAAGAAAGAGGCAAAGTCTTCAGCAGAAATGAGAGGAGAAGGGAGAGGTGCTGGGGGACAGAGTAGAGAATTGAAAGTGTTGAAGAGCTGTTTAGGGTTGTGAGACAGGGAGGATATGAGAGATGAGAAGTAAGTTTGCTTTGCAGCAGTGAGCGTGGACTTGAAGCTGGTGAGGGACTGCTTGTATGCGGTTAGGTGCTCGGCAGAGCGGGATTTTTTCCATCTCCGCTCAGCAACCCTGGAAGCCCGTCTCAGTTCTTTGGTGAGGCTGGTCAGCCAGGGCTGCCTGTTGATTGTACAAGTTTTGCTATGTGTGAGGGGGGCAGCCGAGTCAAGTGCTGCTGTTATTGCAGTGTTATAAAAGGTGGCAGCAGAATCTGTGTCGTGAAGTGAAGATATGTCTGTAAGAGGGAGGAGGGACTCAGAGAGCATTGGCAAATTGAGGTGTTTGAGATTTCTGCGAGGGTGAGTGAGTTTGTGGAGTGGGGGTTGTGCACTAGAAGAGGAGAGAGAAGAGAACGTCAGTAGGTTGTGGTCAGACAGGGGAAGGGGTGAGTTAGTGAGATTAGTAAGGGAACAGAGGCAGATGAAGATAAGGTCAAGCGTGTGACCATCTTTGTGAGTGGCCGCAGAGGACCATTGAGTGAGGCCAAAGGAGGCAGTGAGCGATAAAAGTTTAGAGGCCGCTGGGGTGGAAGCATCAATGGGGATGTTGAAGTCACCCATGATGATAGTGGGGATGTCAGCAGAGAGGAAATGAAGCAGCCAGGTGGTGAAGTGGTCGAGAAAGGTGGAGATGGCAAGTTCTGGGGGAGGTAGATGACAGCCAGCTGGAGGTTGGAGGGGGAGTAGATGCGGACGGAGTGCACCTCAAATGAGGGAGTAGTAGTGGAGGGGGGTAGTGGAATTGGGGCAAAGGAGCAGGTATCAGATAGGAGCAAACCAACTCCTCCACCACTTTTGTTGCTGGTGAAAACCAGAAAACCAGAAAACCAGCGTCTTCCCGCATTTATCACAGGTGCTGAAAGGCTTTCTTCTGCTGGTGCGAGAAGAACAACCTCTTACCTATGACCTTTTCCCTGCCCTCCGTCCTCGCCTTTCTGCAGTCGGGACTGGACTCCGGCCTTTCCCTCAGTTCCCTAAAGGGTCAGGTCTCAGCCCTATCCGTGCTATTCCAGACCGAATTGGCCTCCTCGCCCCAGGTGAAGACCTTCCTGCAGGGGGTCGCTCACCTAGCGCCCCCCTACCGCCCTCCGATCGATCCCTGGGATCTCAATCTGGTCCTGAGCGCTCTACAACGTACCCCCTTTGAGCCGATCCAGGACATCCCCCTCTCTCTACTCTCGTGGAAGGTAGCCTTCCTGGTCTCCATCACCTCTCTCAGAAGGGTGTCCGAATTGACGGCCCTGTCTTGCCGCCCCCCCTTTCTGATCCTATCAGGATAAGGTGGTCCTCCGACCTGTCCCTTCCGAAGGTAGTCTCGGCCTTTCACATCAACGAGGACATCGTCCTCCCATCACTGTGCCCCTCACCAGCTCATCCCTTAGAAAGATCCCTTTACAAGCTAGACCTGGTCAGGGCGATCCGAATTTACCTTTCTAGAACCACCACCTTTCGTCAGGAGCGTGTTTTATATTTCACCATTTTATCTTATTCTTATGGCTGAATATCATGCCTCAATATATCGGAGGTAGCACTCCACTTAATAGCCAATTTTTTGCACTATGTATACATGCTTACTTTTAGGCTAAGTGCACACGTTCAGGAATGTGTGCAGAATTTTCCTGAGCAAGACCGCATTTTTTGCGCGGATTTTGCGCATTTTTACCGCTATTTTTTCCTGAACTTTCTAGGTCAATAATATAGCGGAAAAACGCTAGAATTCCGCGAAATTAATGAACATGTTGCTTTTTTTTCCGCGATGCGTTTTTTTTCACAGGAAAAAACGCACCATGTGCACAAAAATTGCGGAATTCATTCTAAATAATAGGATGCTTCATTCATGCGTTTTTTATGCATTTTTTGCAGCGAAAAAATGTGAAAAAAAACGCAAATAATCCTGAACGTGTGCACTTAGCCTTAGAAGTGTTCACTGTATTCACACATGATCACTTTACTTCCTGGTATGACGCGTGCGTAGTCGTCACACTCACTGATGACATGGAGAACGGCCTTCTGGGGCAGGACGCATGCGCCGTCAGCATGACAGCCCATGTTATTCTTGTTATCCATGACGTCCTATGAGTGGGTGATGTCGGGAACGCACGCGCAGTTCAATACCGGAAGTGATCCCTTGGTGATACGGAAACTAATGGAATCACGTTTACCATTGGTCGCCTATACTATTTAATGGACCCACCCCTTTCCTCCAGCGTTCGCCTCCTAACGAAGGGACAAAACGCGCGTTGAGGCGCCTGGGGAGACCACACTTAGCAGATCACCACCCATGTAAGTGCTAGTTAGTTCTTTTTTCTTGGCCTCAAATGTGACATGTTTGTTACCGGGTACTAGCGAGATGACTGACCATATATACAGCACCTTCACATATGCACTATTTACATGGGCAGCGATTCAGGTCTTTGTTGGTTAACTCCCCTATTATGGATATGTAGTGACCTTGCATACTTTTCTGGACAGTTATTGGGTATTTATTGTACAGATGTATATTTATTTTCTATAATGTAATTAATAAAGTGTACAATTTTAATTTCACAGTATACTGGATTTTCTTTTTCGTGTTTACTGATTAATATCAGTTTTATGTGCTCTGTACAGCTATATGGGTTTTTGTGTTTAGAGTAAATTAAGAAACAAAATGAATGAATAGGAGGGCACCACTAAATGGTCTCAAAGAAAGGGGGTTCTCCAAGGGCATGTTTAGGAAAGACAATGAAAAATAGAGAAAAACAACATGCCTAAAAAATGGGAACACCACCAAAAAAAAATATATAGAAAAATATCAAATTTTATTGAAGGCACACAAAAACATGCACAAAAACACACAACAATGATTAAAAACATTAAAAACAGACAAAAATACTGGTCATGCCATATGGTAATGGTGCCATGACTCCTCCCTGTCAAGAACCCACACAGCACAAAAAATGTATACAATGATGTGGAAAAAAAAATCAAATAGATATAATGATATGCCTAAAGGGCATGTTTAGGAAAGACAAGGAAAAATAGAGAAAAACAACATGCCTAAAAAATGGGAACACCACCAAAAAAAAATATATCGAAAAATATCAAATTTTATTGAAGGCACACAAAAACATGCACAAAAACACACAACAATGATTAAAAACAGACAAAAATACTGGTCATACCATATGGTAATGGTGCCATGACTCCTCCCTGTCAAGAACCCACAAAGCACAAAAAATGTATACAATGATGTGGAAAAAAAAATCAAATAGATATAATGATATGAAAAAACAAATATCAAATAGATATGTCCCAGAAATGCACATCATACGAAGAAAATCCAATGAATAAACAAAAGCTAATGATATATACACAAAAATATACATTTACAGACATGACTATTTGCAGCACCATAGACAAGAATACCTGGTAGTGAACCAATGGAGACAGGTACCAATAAGCAATTTTTCCATCATACATGACGGCACCACGAGAGAGGGGATCCGCCCTTCAAGGACAGGAAACCTTCAAGATAAAAGGGGCGGCTCCTCTCTCCGCATCAGTTGGTTTCCTGTCCTTGATGGGGAACCCTCAAGATGAAGACTCTCGTGATGGATGAAGAGGATGCCCGGGCCTGGGACAGATGAATGCTGGCAGGCACGGCTCTGCTACATCCGTCGCCAGGTACCGGTAGTCACCTTGGGGCCATGTATTCCATGCCCCCCCTGAGTGAGGCATGGCCACAACCCGTGAGGCACTGCCCGGGTAAAGATGGGGTCTCGGAGGCCACGATTGTGTAACCTCCCTGATGCCTTTAACCCACACGTGGTGGGGGTCCTTGGAGATCACATTTAATGTGCCCTCCCAGTTGACAGGGTGGCCATGCAGCCTGCGAGGAACTCACAGCTCCTAGGAGGTCACAGGTATGGGTGCCCTCCCTGTTGAGTGTAGGACACCGGTCACCATATGGGGCCTATCATGACAGTGGTACCTGATCGATGATGGCAGCGGTGTGAGTATTCCCTCCAGGGGCATGGAGCGGTAATAGCCCTGATGTCATGGCACATATGTAAGCGCGGTGCACCCCCGGGTATAACGCACTCCACTGGGGCTGCACAGCGGCTGATGATGATGAATGTCGGTCATTACAGGGCGGGCGCGACGCACAGCAAGTAACGTGCGCGGTCCCGGAAGTGACGCGCACGACTAGAGCGCGCGCCCGAAGTAAGTAGTGGGTGCACGCGCAGGGAGTCAGCGCTGCGGCCGAGTTCAGGAAGGGGGACGGGCCGTAAGTGAGCGCCGGGTACGCTCACCCGGCGGCAGGAACCCCTGGATAGAGATATGGCCAGGAGCGCGCAGCGTGGCGCGCAGTGTGCGGGGCACGCGCTGGCGAGTCACAAATGGAAACACACACCTGAGGATAACAGGTGTATGCATTTGGGCAAAATATAATGCGCATGCGTCGGGGCGTCGGGGCGCTAGGCGGCCAGCAGGTGCAGGATCAACCAGGTGAATTAAGTTAGTTAATTATGGAAAAAAAAAAAAGGAGAAAGGGGGAGATCTGCTATTTAAGCCTGGCTAAAATACTGTTAGGTGTCACTCAGCCAGTGCAGGTCAGACATGACTACTCTCATCAGGTGTCAGTGGTAATGATGGAGAGTCTTTCACCGGAGCATTTGCAGCGACACCAGGAGGTGCAGGAGAAGCGCGGTCTCGCTCAAGTGAAAAGAGCCAGTCATGCTGCAGCAGCAGCAGTAGCCGCTAGGGTAACGTGCGGACGGAGCGTCGCAAGGAGGGGTCCGTAGCCTCGACGGGAGACTCCGAAAAGACCAGTCAGCCTCCAGAGCCGGTACCGTCCTTTGACACGTCCGAGTGGTGAGTGAGCTTAGAGAAAGTCCAGCACTCTAATGTCTGTTCTCTTTCTCTCTCTCTCTTGTCTCCAAAACTCTCTCTCTCACACACATTGGTGGGGTGGAGTATAGGGGGTACATAAAAAGAAGAAAGATAAAGCTAAGAATAAGGAGTGTCCCTTGTGTGTATCGATAGGAGTGTATCGATAGGACACTAGCGGAGGAAACGCCATCCTTTTCAGAGAGCCTGAAGTCCTTAATTCAGGCAGAAGTCGGCAAGTCTGTAAAGGTGTTGCAGACAGCAGACAGGGACGGCAGATCTAGAGACAGGTCCAGTCCCTCAGTAGTGTCTCAAGAGGACTCCTCAGGAACAGAGGAGGACTCCGATAAGTTCCGGTATTCAGAAAGTAGCTCGGAGGAAGAGGATACGTTTCCTGTGGAAGCTACAGATAGACTTATAAAATCAGTCCGTGCCACCATGGGATTAATAGATAAGAAAGCGAAGAGGACAACCCAGGAACTTATGTTTGGGGGTTTACAAAAGAAAAAGCGGAGATCTTTTACAGGAGCTCATTTAAAAGGAGTGGGAAAAGCCAGAAAAGAAGTCCCACGTAGTTAATTCCCTGAAGAGAAAATACCCCTTTGAGGAGGAGGCATCCTCATCCTGGGATAGACCCCCAAAGATTGATGTGGCAGTATCAAAATTTGCCAGTAAGTCCTCTCTACCCTTTGAGGATTTAGGTTCTTTAAAGGAACCCCTGGATAGAAAGGCGGACAGTTGTCTGAAAACAGCCTGGGAGACCTCAGCGGGGGCACTGAGACCAGCCATAGCGGCCACTTGCGTGGCTAGGTCTCTCAAAATGTGGATAGACAACCTAGAGGACCAACTAGAACAAGGAGTCCCCAGGGAAGCTATCCTAGAGGCAATACCAACCTTAAGAGCTGCGTCAGTATTTCTAGCTGAAGCTTCAGCAGACTCAGCAAGGTTAGCGGCAAAATCAGCGGCACTAGCCAATGTAGGACGCCGTGCAGTATGGCTTAAATGCTGGCCAGGGGACACGCAAGCAAAAATAAAGCTTTGTGCGCTGCCATGCGAAGGCAATTTTCTGTTCGGATCGGCATTAGACGAAGTACTGGAGAAAGACGGAGATAAGAAGAACTTTCCGAGGCAGCCATTTCAGTCCTTTCGGCGTTCATTTCAAAATGGGCGGAAGTTCAGAAGGCAGCAGTTCAGGGAGCGCGACAGAAACAACGCAGACAAGCGATCCAACAGAGGAGGGAGAGGCTTCTACTTTGGTAGGACCTCCAAAGACACTAACATATCCTCCCAGTGACGGTCCTTCTCAGGTGGCAGGAAGGCTCTCTCACTTCCTCCCAGCCTGGGAGAGGATCTCATCCAGCGCTTGGATTCTGCAGATTGTGAGATCAGGCCTGGACTTAAGATTCCACCATTGGCCTCCAAGAAGGTATATGCAGACTCCGGTACAGTCCTCACAGGAAAAGCAGAAGAGTCTGGAAGGGGAGATAATATCGCTCCTACACAAGCGGGTTCTGGAAGAGGTTCCAGTGGAGGAAAAGAACGAAGGTTTTTACTCCCCGCTATTCCTGGTGAAGAAACTGGACAATTATAAACCTGAAAGGCCTCAACAAATATTTGGTATTCCCATCTTTCAAGATGGAGACAATAAAGACGGCAGTGAGACTCCTTTTTCCTCAATGTTACATGGCGGTCCTGGACCTCAAGGACGCTTACTACCACGTCCCAATTCGATGGCAAGATCGCAAATACCTCAGTGTGGCGGTCCAAGTGGGGTCACAGTTACGTCACCTGCAGTACAGGGCTCTGCCCTTCGGGATAGCGATTGCCCCACGTGTCTTTACGAAACTGATGGCAGAGGTCACTCACAGCTCATCTCAGGGAAAAAGACACGCTAATAATACCCTATCTGGACGACTTCTTGATAGTGGGGAAAAGTTTTTCTCACTGTCAGGAACAAGTCAGAGTAGTAATGGAGACACTACAGATACTGGGATGGCAGCCCTAACCTCAAAAAATCCAAGCTGGAACCAGCAACATCCCAGAACTTCTTGGGGATAACAATAGACTCAGTGGCGCAAGAATGTCGCCTCCCAGAAAAAAAAGAGGAAAAAATAAAACAAATGATCAGGACGACAATAAAAAAGCCAGAAGTCACGCTAAGAAGGGCCATGTCAGTGTTAGGGTCTCTGACCGCATGCATACCGGCGGTAAAATGGGCCCAGTTCCATGCAAGGGAACTACAGTGGTGTGTGCTACAGGGAGACCTGGATCTTCAGGGACAATTAGATCGGAAGATCACCCTATCGGTCTCTGTACTCCAGTCACTCAAGTGGTGGTTACAGATAGACTCATCTCCAAGGGGAGTCCCATGGACATTCACAGCTTCCAAGGTGGTCACGACGGACGCCAGTCCTTGGGGTGGGGAGCCCACCTAGACACACTATTGCTCCAGAGTCCCTGGGCCAGGAGGAAAGAAATCTATCCTCAAACGACTGGGAGCTCTTAGCAGTCGAAAAAGCGCTAAAGAGACTTCTACCTCAGCTAACCGGGCATCATGTGAGAGTCCTATCGGACAACCGGACAGCGGTCGCATATCTGAACCACCAGGGAGGCACCCGTTCTCGGTCACTGATGACGATAACAGAGAGGATTATGACTCTGGCAGAACATCATTTCCGCTCATTATCGGCCCTGCATATCTGAGGTGTAGACAACCAGAAGGCGGATTTTCTGAGCAGAACCACTTGAGGCAAGGAGAGTGGTCACTAAAAGAGTCCGTTTTTCAACTGATAGTGAGTATGTGGGGAAAACCCAGCATAGATCTTTTTGCCACAAAAACCAACAAAAAAGTGCAGAAATTCTGTTCCCTGAATCCAGCAGACAGACCTCTGGCAGTGGACGGCTTCAGGATAGACTGGTCAGCAGGACTCCTGTACGCCTTTCCTCCGATATGCCTGATTCCAGCAGTTCTGAGGAAGATCAGGGAAGACAAGGCCAGGGTGATCGTAATAGCCCCCTTCTGGCCAAAGAGGCCATGGTTCTACTGGCTGAGAGTGATGTCCATAACAGACCCATGGATACTCCTGGAAGACCAGGACCTTCTAACACAGGGTCCCTTCAGTCACCCTCAGAGGTCCGGGCTGCATTTGACAGCCTGGAATTTGAAAGGTCACTGTTAGAAAAAAAGGGGTTCTCAGCTGGGCTGATATCCACATTACTCAGTAGTAGAAAGCCAGTGACTACAAAAATTTACGGGAGGATATGGAAGAAATTTTTGTCCATCTCAGGGCCAATACGGGAAAGGGAGGTCCCGATAGTGGCGATATTGGAGTTCCTGCAGAAGGGTCTAGAACTGGGGTTAGCTGTCAGTACCCTCAAAGTGCATGTCTCAGCCCTGGCAGCATTGTTCAACTGTGACCTGGCGAACAATAGATGGGTGGCTAGATTTATCCGGGCCTGTAATAGAGCTGATTCTGTCCCATCCCCTGCTCCTCCACCATGGGACCTAAATTTAGTTTTGTCAGCCTTGACGTAAAGCCCCTTTGAGCCTTTAAACGCAACATCAGATAAGGTACTAACATTAAAGACAGTGTTGTTAGTGGCGCTCACATCAGCCCATAGAGTTGGAGATTTACACGCGCTATCGGCAGACCCTCCCTACACTCAGGTCATGGATGATAGGGTGGTGTTGAAGTTAAACCCAGCATATCTTCCGAAGGTAGTATCAAAATTTCATAGGGCTCAGGAAATAGTGTTACCATCCTTTTGTCCTAACCCTAACAACAAAAAGGAAGAAAAACTACACTGCCTAGACGTTAGGAGATGTATCCTGCAGTATCTAGAGGTGACAAAACACTGGAGAAAACAGAGGGCTTTTATTTGTCTTATACCAGGGGCAAGGAAGGGCCTAAAAGCCTCAAAACAGACGATAGCTAGATGGTTGAGAGAGGCCATTACGCTAGCGTACAGTAGTGCAGGCAGGGCTGTTCCTGAGGGACTAAAAGCCCACTCTACAAGAGCCATGGCGACGTCTTGGGCGGATTGAGCAGATCCCACAATCGACCAGATTTGTAAGGCGGCCACTTGGTCCTCTCTGTCAACCTTTTTCAAACATTACAGACTAGACTTATCTGCTACCTCTGATCTCACATTTGGGAGAAGAGTGTTACAAGCAGTGATCCTTCCCTAAAGAGAATACAAATCTCTGTAACTCTCTCGTGGTGCCGTCATGTATGATCGAAAAACACGGGTAATACATACCTGGTAATGTGTTTTTTCATGAGACATGATGGCACCCTTATATTCCCGCCCTTTGATCACGTCATTAGTTGGGTGCATTTTTAGTATTATACACTCCCTTGTGTTATGTTTCGGTAGCTGAGGAGTGCAGGTAAAAAAGGCGATACACCAGAGCAGTTGGAAACTATGAGATTGCAGTACCCTGACTAACCACCACAACTAGAGGCAGCCGTGGAGCGTTCCTACGTTGGTCCTAGACGCCTCGTCACAGCCTGAGAAACTAACTACACCTAAAGATAGAAAGAGGAAAGCTATCTGCCCCGGAGCAGATCCCCAAAGAACATAGAAAGCCCCCAAACATGTAATGGCGGTTAGACAAGAGGAAATACAGACACAGACAGAAAATAGTATGCGCAAACGTTGGGCCGAAACTACCTAAATAGAAAAGGATAGGAAGGGCACTTACTGCAATCCCAAAAAACCCTGAAAAGCACCAACTCTACTAATTTCAAAAACACCTGAGATCACACGACCTCTACCACCTAAATTAGTTCTCTGGTGTAACAAAATCAAAACAGCAGCCACTGAAAAAACTGGAAAAAGCAAATGTACAAACATCAGTAGGTGAACTAAACTGAGAGGGCAAAAGCCCCCGGAGGGGACCCTGAAGGCCCCCAAAGAAGTGCAGGACAAAATGCAAAAATCAAGCACAAAAACAAAAAGAAGAAAATGTCTTATCTGTTAGCAGGAGATGCAGACACGACACAGCAGGCTACAAAGGAAACAGGAATCAAGGATTGAGACCAGAACAATTGATCACCGGCAACCCTGATGGGAAGGCGACTCCCTTATATAAGACCAGTCAGTAACACCTGATTCCCAATCCTCACAATCTTCACTGGACAGTCCAGTACCGCTAGTAACCACCAGAGGGAGCCTCTGCTCAGAACTCATCTCAAGCCCATTCACAACAGTACCCCCCCCTTGAGGAGGGGTCACTGAACCCTCATTTGAGCAACCAGGTCGGTCAGGATGAGTTCTATGATACGCACGGATGAGTCTCCTAGCATGCATGTCCGAAGAAAACACCCAAGAATTGTCTTCCTGACCATAACCTCTCCACTTAACCAAATACTGGAGTTTCCGTCTAGAAAAACGAGAATTCAATATTTTCTCAACCACAAACTCCAGATTGCCCTCAACCAGAACAGGGTCAGGAGGCACAGCAGTAGGAACCACTGGCTCAACAAACCTCTTCAACAAGGACTTGTGGAACACGTTATGGATCTTAAATGTCCCTGGAAGAAGCAAACGAAAAGAAACAGGATTAAGAATCTCCATGATCTTATAAGGTCCAATGAACCTAGGCTTAAATTTAGGAGATGCCACTCTCATAGGAATATTTTTTGAGGACAACCAGACCAAGTCCCCCACTTTAAACCGAGGACCATCAGTCCTATGCCGGTTAGCAAACCGCTGGGCCCTCTCCTGAGAGAGGGACAACCTCTCCACTACCTGGTCCCAAATCTGTTGCATACGCTCCACAACAGAGTCAACACCTGGACAGACAGAAGCCTCCGTCTGTCCTGAAGAAAATCGAGGGTGAAATCCAGAATTACAGAAAAATGGAGACATCAAAGTGGCAGAGCTAGCCCTATTATTAAGAGCAAACTCAGCCAAAGGCAAAAAAGAGACCCAGTCATCCTGATCAGCAGACACAAAGCATCTTAGATAAGTCTCCAATGTCTGGTTTGTTCTCTCAGTTTGACCATTGGTCTGAGGATGAAACGCAGAGGAGAAAGACAATTGAACACCAATTTTAGAACAAAAGGTCTTCCAAAATCTGGAAACAAACTGGACTCCTCAGTCAGACACAATGTTCTCAGGAATGCCGTGTAAACGAACCACGTGCTGAAGGAACAAAGGTACCAATTCAGAGGAGGAAGGCAACTTAGGTAATGGCACAAGATGTATCATCTTGGAAAACCTATCACAAATCACCCAGATGACGGTCATTCTCTGAGAAACAGGGAGGTCGGAAATTAAATCCATAGAGATATGGGTCCATGGTCTCTTGGGCACAGGCAATGGCATCAACAAACCACTAGAGCGAGAGCAAGGCTTGGAGCGAGAGCAAGTCCCGCAGGACTGCACAAATTCCCTGACATCACGAGACAAGGTAGGCCACCAAAAGGACCGAATAACCAAGTCTCTGGTACCAAAAATTCCGGGATGACCGGCCAACGCGGAACAATGAATCTCAGACATCACACTCTTTTTCCACTGGTCCAGGACAAACAATTTCCCAACAGGGCAGCGCTCGGGCCTATCCTCCTGACACCCCTCCAGAGCCAGTCTCAAATTGGGCGAGATGGCGGAAAGAACTACACCCTCTTTCAAAATAACAGAAGGATCAGATAACTCAGGAGAGTCCGCAAGGAAACTCCTCGAGAGGGCATCCGCCTTAACATTCTTAGTGCCAGGAAGAAAGGAAACCACAAAATTAAAACGTGTGAAAAACAAGGCCCACCTGGCCTGTCTAGGATTAAGTCGCTTGGCAGATTCCAGATAAACCAGATTCTTATGGTCAGTAAGGACCACCACCTGATGTTTGGCTCCCTCCAGCCAATGTCTCCACTCTTCAAAAGCCCACTTCATGGCCAATAACTCCCGATTACCCACGTCATAATTACGTTCAGTAGGAGAAAATTTTCGAGAGAAAAAGGCACAAGGGTTACTTTTAGAGGTCTCTGGATCTCTTTGGGACAAAACGGCACCTGCCCCAATTTCAGAGGCATCAACCTCCACCTGAAATGGCAGAGAAACATCAGGCTGCCGTAGAACAGGAGCAGAAGTGAATCTCTGCTTAAGTTCCTGAAATGCAGAGACTGCCTCAGGAGGCCAATTCACCACATCAGAACCCTTTTTGGTCAAATCAGTTAATGGTTTAACAATAACCGAGAAATTACCAATAAATTTACGATAAAAATTGGCAAAACCCAAAAATCTTTGAAGAGCCTTTAATGAAGTAGGTTGGACCCAATCACAGATGGCCTGAACCTTGACCGGGTCCATTTCAATAACAGATGGGGACAAAATGAATCCCAGAAATGAGATCCTCTGTACGCCAAAAAGACACTTTGATCCCATCACATACAGAGCATTTTCTCTCAAAATCTGGAATACAGTTCGAACATGTTTCACATGAGAGTCCCAGTCATTGGAAAAAATCAAGCTATCATCCAAATAAACAATCAGAAATTTATCCACAAAATCCCTGAAAATGTCATTCATGAAGGACTGGAAGACAGAAGGAGCATTAGTGAGCCCAAACGGCATCACAAGGTACTCAAAATGCCCCTCAGGGTATTAAATGCCGTCTTCCATTCATCCCCGTGCTTAATGCGAATAAGGTTATATGCCCCCCTGAGGTCAAGCTTGGTAAACCAAGTAGCGTTTTTCACCCTGGAAAACAGGTCAGAAATCAAGGGTAATGGATATTGATATTTCACAGTAATATTGTTCAAAAGACGATAATCAATACACGGCCTTAATGAACCATCTTTTTTGGCCACAAAGAAAAAACCGGCACCTAATGGTGAAGAGGATGGTCTGATATGACCCTTCTCCAATGACTCCTTGATATAAGACCGCATAGCGTCATGTTCAGGTACAGACAAGTTAAAAAGGCGACCTTTAGGGAATTTACTACCAGGCACTAATTCAATAACGCAGTCATAGCTCCTATGGGGAGGCAAGGATGCAGATTTACTTTCGCTAAACACATCAGAAAAATCAATCAAAAAGTCAGGAACATCCTGAGCCTGGGGGAGGCAGAAAAAACAGGAGTGTTGGTATTAACACATTGGCAGCCCCAACTGGTTACAGACACAGATTTCCAATCCAAAACAGGATTATGAGACTGTAACCAAGGGAAACCCAGTACGATAATGTCATGCATAGTGTTGAGCGATACGATACCGCAAGTATCGGGTATCAGCCGATATTAGCTCTATCGGACTTTCGATACTTAGTTCTGATATTTTCGTCTTATCGGATACCGGAATCGGATTTGTCACTGTCACTGTCAGTGTCCGTCGGTCGGGTCTGTCAGGAGTCAGCGGCACTTACCTGGCAGAAGATCTCCGCGGTCACGGGCTGGACTGCTTGATGGCCGCCATCATCTTTCCCCGGCGGTCACATGCAGTTTCTCGCGATAACTGCAGTGACTGCTGGGTAATCCCAGCCGTAAAGCAGTCAGTCCGATGACGTCACCGCCGGGGAAGCAGGTAATCAGCTGTGCTGCGTCGAGATGACAGGCTCTGCCTGTCATTGCGATGTAGCAGAGCTGGATCGTCGTGGGACCCTCGTTACTATGGACTGCGTCGGACAGGTGGTATACTGTTGGTTTGGTTTTTTCTGTTTTTACAGGAGATCGATGGCGTCGCAGGAATGAGAGTATAATAAAAGAAATGAAAACTGTGTTGTCTTTTTTATTTCAGTAAAATACTTTTTTCTTGCTGTGTCTTTTTTTTTATACATTTAAAAACTTTGGGATTAATAATGGATCGGTGTCTTATTGACACCTCTCCATTATTAACCGGGCTTATTCTCACCGTGCAATCAACGGTGACATTAACCCCTTATTACCCCGCTTGCCACCGCTACAGGGCAGTGGGAAGAGCCGGGTAAAGTGCCACAATTGGCACATCTTTTGATGCGCCAAATGTGGGGCTGCTGTAGCCTGGTATTATCAGGCTGTTGAGGGCCAAAATCCATTGGCCTTGACAGTCTTTTAATACCAGGCCGCAGCAGTCTGCATTTTACTTGGCTGGTTAACAAAAATAGGGGGACCCCTACGCCGTTTTTTTTTTCGAGGGGATCCCCTATTTTTGTTAACCAGCCAAGCTAAGCAGACTGCTGTGGCCTGGTATTAACAGGCTGGCAAGGTCCATGGATATTGGATCCTTACCAGCCTGAAAAACCAGGCCTCAGCAGTCTGCTTCATCTGGCTGGTTAACAAAAATAGGGGGGACCCCACGCCAAATTTTTTTCGAGGGGATCCCCTATTTTTGTTAACCAGCCAAGATATGCAGACTGCTGTGGCCTGGTATTATCAGGCTGGCAAGCAGGGTCGGACTGAGGCACCGGGACACCGGAGAAACCTACGGTGGGCCCCAGCTCCTGCGTGGTGGGCCCTGATTTGAAAGGATAGGTCCGCGGGCAGAGGGGGTGGTGGCCCCGGGGCCCGCGCTCTGAGGGGGCCCACCCGGAGCTACGATACAGTTACATTCTGCGGCAGAGCAGGGAGAATCGCTCTCCCTGCTCTGCCGCCCGGAAGCTATGGGGCCTGAACAGGCGTTGGGGGGCCCGGTGCCAGCTGTGGGCCCCCCACCCGTCATCGGAGGGTCAGCTGTATCGGCATCCAGCCGATAAAGCTGACCGCATGGAGAGAGAAGGAGCGAGCGCTCCTACTCTCCCATAATCCCCCTCTCAGCGTATGACAGCGGGCGCAATAACATCACCTGCCGGCGCCCGCTGTCAGACGCTAAGAGGGAGAACAGTGAGCAGCACAGGAGCCGGGAGGTGAGTTTTTTTTTTTTTTTTTTTTTTAATGGGGGTGCAGTCGAGTCCTGGCTGGAGAAGTCGTCATGTCGGTGTGGGCCAGATGGAAAAGACATGAAAAGTGAACAATTCCATTAGAAAGAACATCAGCGGTAAGTCATTATCTGTACCTGTGCTGTAATCTATTATATGTTCTGTAGGACTGGTATTATTTAACACAGACCATATGGCGGTAATATCAATATTGGTCTTTTTATATAGAGATTATTTTGGCCAACAGCGCGGTCATTTGCTGAGGTTCTCTGATGATGGGCCCACTCAGAAGTTTTGCCCCCACTAAACCAAAACCCTAGCTACGCCTATGGCTCTCTCTCTAGTCTTTCTTTCTCGCTCTCTGTTCTTTCCTTCTCGCTCTCTGTTCTTTTTTCTCTCTGTTCTTTCTTTCTCTCTTTTCTTTCTTTCCTCTCTTTCTTTCTCTGTTTGTTCTTTCTCTCTCGCTGCTCTTTCTTTCTTTTCCTCAGTACCAGCCACTGTGCCCTCATTACCAGTCAGTGTGATCAGCAGTGCTAAATGGTTACGCTTGGGGCGAAAATATGGGTGTGATTAGCTGTGAAATGGGTGTTGTCGGGGCGTGGCCTAAAATTTTCAGCGGCGCGCAACACGCGCCGCAGCCTTTAATCCTCTTTCTTGTCTTCCAAATTTGGGAGGTATGCTGTATGACCTCCCTACAACTTCTGGCCATGCTCCTGATGGTCTCGTGAGGGATCTCCTCCCACACCTGGACTAAAGCATCCACCAACTCCTGGACACTCTGTGGTGCAACGTGGCATGGCCTAAAATTTTCTGCAGCATGCACAGCGTGCCACAGCCTTTGTCCCTCTTTCCCTTATTCAAAGGTTGGGAAGTATGATGTTGGGCCGCAAAAATATATTTTCTCTGGTGGGCCCAAGGTACTCCAGTCCGACGCTGCTGGCAAGGTCCATGTATGTTGGCTCCTTAACAGCCTTAAATACCATGCCTCAGCAGCAGGGGCGTACATATAAATCATGGGGCCCCATAGCAAAAGTCTGAATGTTCCCCACCCCCCCAAAAAAAAAACCCAGAGGCATTGTAAATGTAAAGTGCCAGCACAGTGAGGGAAGTTGAGTCGCACAGAGACAGGGGTTTTGGGGTACTCGGCACCGATCACGTCGACTTCTATGGGGATGTCACGAGTAGCACAGCTCGGTCCGTGACCTGGGCGATCACTGGAATGTGGGATATTTCCAGGGGATGATAGAATGTTCGTGTAGTTTGTCGTGACGCCACCTGTAGTACCTGGTCAGGGTGTCCAGCGCTGCTGTGCAGGTCCTCTGGAAGGGATGGTGTAGTGCAGGTAGGTGAAAAGTCTTCTACAGGTAACACGCTATCCTTCCAGGGCAGATAGATGTGAGATAGAGCAATGGTGCAAAGTGATGTAGCAGAGTGGACTATGCGACGTAGTAAGAAAGCAGGAAACACTTCAAGTTAAACGTTGCATAATAAAATTTTTAATAATAACATTACAAAAGTGCAAATGGCTTATATTATGTGACGTTTTGTTACTGTTGATACCCTTGATATGTGTTATACATGTGTGTTAATAAATACATATTCAACAAAAGTGCAAATAGCATTAGTGCCGAAGTTCGTGGAGACTTCTTAGGACTACAACCCCACCGGGTAACTTCACAGTGTCCTTTACTTGTGCTTGTGGAGGACCCGCTCCAAACCTCCAACTGTGGTCTTGGGTGGGCTGCAAGACTTTCCTTGAGCAGACCTCACTTTCGGCCACACCAAACGGGTTTTTAGTTTCTGAGGTAGTTGAAAATAGTGCACAGTAAAGTTTTTTGTAAAACCAAGATGGAGCACCGAAGTGCCAACTATTTACAGAAAAATTTGTGAGCCAGTACAGTTCATGGCTTCAAAGTTCAACATTTTCATTACAGTGAAACACCATTACCCAACCTGGGTATATTAAGGCAACAATAAACTTGTTCTTCTGAACATTCACCCGTCCGGGTACATCAAACCATTACCCAACCTGGGTATATTAAGGCAATAAACTTCTTTTTATGAACATTCACCCGTCCGGGTACATCAATAATTTAACTATTTACATACAGAGACCCTGTCCGGGTTATTTAGACTTCTTTGGCTGGCCTCTTCCAGGTACCACCTGGTACTCTTCTGGAGCTTGCCAAACATCCGTGACAGGAGGGTCCACCCAGACCTGATGACGTCGTGTGGCCTGTACAGTGACGTCGTGACCCGCTATCTGGGTCTGTGTGGCCACCTCTTTCATCTCCCTCCGGGTCTGGACCCCTATGTCCCGGACTGAACGAACCCCAGGGGCCTAACAGGCGCCGGGTACGGGTCAGCTATCATTATCATGTCCATAGCTGGGGCTGCTGAGGAGACCACTGAGGGAGGCTGGGGAGATTTACGGCGTGGGGTGGGCACTTGTGCAGAGGCCTGGTTGGGGGAGGCTGAAGGCTCGTAGGGTCTGTCAGTTTCCTGACACTCTGGGGAGTAGGGGTCGCACCTGGTAACATTTAGGGCGTACCATCCATTGTAACCCCAGTGTCGGGTGTAAGTGACCAAGTCTCCTGGCAACAGGTCCCTCCCCGGGGGTCCTTCTGGGAGGTGAGCCTCCACGTCCCGCCGGGTTACAAAAACTTCTAAATAAAGTCCAGGCTCCTGGATGAAGCCCCAACCACCTTTTAACTTAAAGTTCCGTACTGCACCCTTACGCCGCAGCTCCCTCACCGTACTTTTATCCTTTCTCATACGTGCCTTCTCTGCCAGGTCCTTCTCCAGGTGACGTTGCCGAAGCTTTTGGGATTCTCGCTGCTCCCTTTGTCGCTCTGCTTCCCGCTCCCGACGTCTCCACTCTTCCTCCTGACGCCGGTTGTAATTCTCCTCCACCAGCATCTCCATGTCTCCACCATCAAACGCCAGCTTACGATGTACGGTTTGCGGCAGCTCTCCTGGCGCCCGCCAGTCCTGGCGGCGCTCACCTGCGGCGGAAGCAGCCGGCTCTGGAACAGATGACGGTCGGGGCTCCGGTACAGGCAGGTAGAGCTCTGGTGCCTGCGCGGCCTCCTCCATGAGGACGGGTGTCGCTTCTTCTGCCTCAGCGACGGGGGCAGACAGCGGGATCTGGGGTGCTGGTGTGGCGTTTTCTGCAGGAACGGGTGCCTCCACTGTGATACTGGCAACCGGTTCAGATTGCAAGGGCTGGGATGCCCGCACGGCCTCCTGTACTGGAACGGGTGCCTCCACTGAGATACTGGCAACCGGTTCAGATTGCAAGGGCTGGGATGCCCGCACGGCCTCCTCTACTGGAACGGGTGCCTCACCTTCCGGTACAGACACTTCAGGGGGTAAGAGGGATTGGCGCCGCTCCAATTGTAGTTTTAGGGCCCGCCAGCTCGCTTCCATCCTGGCGACCTCCTCCCGGTGCCGGGCCAGGTCTCTCAGGGTATCCTCCGTTTCTTCCAGCGTAGGAGGGTTTCCAGGCCGGGTGCCAAACGGTGGCTCCGTGGCGATCGGGTCGCTTCCGTGGGGGGAGAGCTCTGACTCCTCCATCCCTTCCCACTTCTGCTCACGTCCATTCGCCATCTCAGCAAAGTCACATGTGTCATTAGCATCAGGAGAGGCGACATCTTTTGTAGGGAGGCGGGACCTTCGCGTTCGTTTACGCCCACTGAGGAGGATGAGGAGGCGGAACTCCAGAGCTGTGGGGCACGATCTTACATTGCAGTAACATATAGAGTGTGCGGACATCGTTTTCGCGCCACGGAGTGAGTGTACGCCCACGAGAGCACCCCCTTATTCTTCGCCTGTGCCTCGTGGCGCAGATATGACGGAAAAATGGCAAATACAGTCTATGATGATTTTTGCAATTCTCAAGCAAAAAAACAGTTCAATTAAGGCACACAGGACTCGCTTATAGCGAGCTTCTGAATCCTGTTCGCTGGGTGCGATGCAACATCTCTGTGGCAACTGGACCCTCGGGTGCTTCTGTCTTTTCACAAATGCCGGCTTTACCCGGCAATTGAATCAGAGGCTATTTTACTATGTAGAAGTGAATAAACTATAAATATATGTATATATATATATATATATATATGTCACAATGACATGTATATATATATATATATATATATGTATTCTAAGTGTGTATATTTTGTGTTTACAAGGAAAGAAAGTGTTTTTTTAGTTGCGATATTTTGTTCCCATAGACTTACATGGGACTTCCGGTATCGGAATCGGATATCGCCGATAGTTAGTGATATCGGCGATACCATTCCGATCCGATATTTTTAGATATCGAGCAGTATCGCTCAACACTAGTCATGCAGATTATACAGAACCAAAAATTTGCAGCTCTCCTGATGATCAGGTTCAACCCTCATTATCACCTGAGTAGAGAACTGAGGTTTATTCTCAGCCAAAGGGGTAGAATCGATCCCTAGTAGGGGGATAGACTTCCGTAGGGGTATCAAGGGAAACCCACATCGTTTAGCAAAATCAAAATCCATCAGGTTAATAGCTGCTCCCGAATCAACGAAATCCTGAGCAGAAAATGAGGACAGAGAGCACATCAGGGTAACAGTTAATAAAAACTTAGTCTGAACACTACCCAAGACAACTGAGCATGCAAAACGTCTTCCCCGCTTAGGGCAGACTGAAATAGCATGAGAGGCATCACCACAGTAGAAACATAACCCATTGCGCTTTCGAAACTCATGACGCTGTGCCCCAGAAACCACTCTATCACACTGCATGGATTCAGAAGCAGGTTCACCAGGCAACACTATTCCACGCATACCTCTCCGCTCACGCAAACGTCTGTCAATTTGAATCGCTAATGACATAGAATCATTGAGACCAGAGGGGACAGGGAATCCCACCATAACATCTTTTACTTTATCTGACAGACCCTTCCGAAAAAGGGCTGCCAAAGCGTCGTCATTCCATTTGGTCAGGACTGCCCACCTACGGAATCTCTGACAGTATAACTCAGCGTCATCAAGCCCCTGATTTAATGCCAACAAGGCTTTTTCAGCTTGATCAGTAACATTAGGCTCATAGTACAATAACCCCAAAGCCTGAAAAAATGCATCAACATCACTCAAAACAGGATCCCCAGGTGTCAGGGAAAAAGCCCAATCCTGAGGATCGCCGCGCAGGAGAGATATGACAATTTGAACCTGCTGCGCTGCGTTCCCTGAGGACTTAGATTTTAAGGCAAAAAACAATTTACAGTTATTTTTGAAATTCAAAAACTTAGCTCGATCCCCTAAAAACAAATCTGGCATGGGAATCCTAGGTTCCACAACAGGCAACCCAGCAAGATAGGCAGCAATACTCCGAACCTCAGTGGCAAGCTGATCCACACGGCCAGACAACTGTGAAAACTCCATTGAGAGAAAAAAAAATCCTCCCCAGCACCCAGAGATACAGAGGGAAAAAAAAAATGCAACAAACAGAAAAATATCTCTGACAACTCTGACAACCTTTTTCTTTCACAATATTTTTCCCTTCTGTGAGTACCATACAATTTTCAATTTTTAGGCCGGTGATACTGTTATGTTTCGGCAGCTGAGGAGTGCAGGTAAAAAAGGCGATACACCAGAGCAGTTGGAAACTATGAGATTGCAGTACCCTGACTAACCACCACAACTAGAGGCAGCCGTGGAGCGTTCCTACTTTGGTCCTAGACGCCTCGTTACAGCCTGGGAAACTAACTACACCTAAAGATAGAAAGAGGAAAGCTATCTGCCCCGGAGCAGATCCCCAAAGAACATAGAAAGTCCCCAAACATGTAATGGCGGTTAGACAAGAGGAAATACAGACACAGACAGAAAATAGTATGAGCAAACGTTGGGGCCCAAACTACCTAAATAGAAAAGGATAGGAAGGGCACTTACTGCAATCCCAAAAAACCCTGAAAAGCACCAACTCTACTAATTTCAAAAACACCTGAGATCACACGACCTCTACCACCTAAATTAGTTCTCTGGTGTAACAAAATCAAAACAGCAGCCACTGAAAAAACTGGAAAAAGCAAATGTACAAACATCAGTGGCTGAACTAAACTGAGAGGGCAAAAGCCCCCGGAGGGGACCCTGAAGGCCCCCAAAGAAGTGCAGGACAAAATGCAAAAATCAATCACAAAAACAAAAAGAAGAAAATGTCTTATCTGTTAGCAGGAGATGCAGACACGACACAGCAGGCTACAAAGGAAACAGGAATCAAGGATTGAGACCAGAACAATTGATCACCGGCAACCCTGATGGGAAGGCGACTCCCTTATATAAGACCAGTCAGTAACACCTGATTCCCAATCCTCACAATCTTCACTGGACAGTCCAGTACCGCTAGTAACCACCAGAGGGAGCCTCTGCTCAGAACTCATCTCAAGCCCATTCACAACACCCTTGGGTGTGGGTGATTAGAATTGTAAAAGATGTATTATTTATATGTACACTAACCTGCGGAGTTCCTCTCGTGCTCTGTAAAACAACTGATGCGGAGAGAGGAGCCGCCCCTTTTATCTTGAAGGTTTCCTGTCCTCTCTCGTGGTGCCGTCACGTCTCATTAAAAAACACATTACCAGGTATGTACAGTCATGGCCAAAAGTTTTGAGAATGACACAAATATTATATTTTCACATGATCTGCTGCCCTCTGGTTTTTATGTGTGTTTGACAGATGTTTTTATCGCAGACAGAAATATAATAATTGCAAACATATGAGTAACAAAAGCTTATACTGACAGTTAGAATGAGTTAATGCAGCAAGTCAATATTTGCAGTGTTGACCCTTCTTCTTCAGGACCTCTGCAATTCTCCCTGGCATGCTCTCAATCAACTTCTGGACCAAATCCTGACTGATAGCAGTCCATTCTTGCACAATCAATGCTTTCATTTTGTCAGAATTTTTAGGTTTTTGTTTGTCCACCCGTCTCTTGATGATTGACCACAAGTTCTCAATGGGATTAAGATCTGGGGAGTTTCCAGGCCATGGACCCAAAATCTCTGTTTTGTTCCCTGAGCCATTTAGTTATCACCTTTGCTTTATGGCAAGGTGCTCCATCATGCTGGAAAAGGCATTGTTGATCGCCAAACTCCTCTTGGAGGGTTGGGAGAAGTTGCTCTTGGAGGACATTCTGGTACCATTCTTTATTCATGGCTGTGTTTTTAGGCAAGACTGTGAGAGAGCCGATTCCCTTGGCTGAGAAGCAACCCCACACATGAATGGTTTCAGGATGCTTAACAGTTGGCATGAGACAAGACTGGTGGTAGCGCTCACCTTGTCTTCTCCGAATGAGGCGTTTTCCTGATGTCCCAAACAATCGAAAAGGGGATTCATCAAAGAAAATAACTTTACCCCAGTCCTCAGCAGTCCACTGCCTGTACCTTTTGCAGAATATCAGTCTGTCCATGATGTTTTTTCTGGAGAGAAGTGGCTTCTTTGCTGCCCTCCTTGAGACCAGGCCTTGCTCCAAGAGTCTCCGCCTCACAGTGCGTGCAGATGCACTCACACCTGCCTGCTGCCATTCCTGAGCAAGCTCTGCACTGCTGGTAGCCCGATCCCGCAGCTGAAACACTTTTAAGAGACGATCCTGGCTAGTGTTGAGCGATACTTTCCGATATCCAAAAATATCGGATCGGAATGGTATCGCTGATATCACTAAAATATCGGCGATACCCGATACCGATACCGGAAGTCCCATGTAAGTCTATGGGAACAAAATATCGCAACTAAAAAAACCCTTTCTTTCGTTGTAAACACAAAATATACACACATAGAATACATATATATATATATATACATGTCATTGTGACATATATATATACATATATGTATAGTTTATACACTTCTACATAGTAAAATAGCCTCTGATTCAATTGCCGGGTAAAGCCGGCTTCTGTGAAAAGACAAAAGCACCCGACATGAAATGACACTTGGTGTACATGGGGTTAACCATGTCTTTTCATGTCGTTTGCTATCTGATTTGCACAAACAATTACATCAGTCTATGTGTGCAAAATTTCACACCTGTAGGGGTTAATTAAAGTTGTAAATTCGTTGTAAAAAAAAACGGACTTTTTTGCTACGAATTTACACCTTTAATTAACCCCTACAGGTGTGAAATTTTGCACACATAGACTGATGTAATTGTTTGTGCAACTCAGATAGCAAAGGACATGGTTAACCCTATATACACCAAGTGTCATTTCATGTCGGGTTCTGCATTTTCACAAAAGCCGGCAATTGAATTAGCGGCTATTATACTATGTAGAAGTGTATGAACTATAAATATAAATATATATATATGTGTCACAAATTCAATGACATGTATATATATATATATATATGAGGTGTAAAATTGTTTAAAAAAAAATGCGTGGGATCCCGCCCTATTTTCGCAACCAGACAGACAAAGCCAGCGAATGGGGACAGATAATAATAGCCCAGAGAGGGACCATTACTTTTGCCCCCCCCCTGGCTACTAACATCTGCCCCCAGACACCCCAGAAAAGACAAATCTATAATTAGATTCGCCCTTTCTGGCACTTTGCCCGTCTATTCCCATTGCCCTGTAGCGGTGGCGAATGGGTTAATATGGGGTTAAAGCCACCTTGCAATTGAAAGGTGACCTTAAGCCAGGTTAATAATTGAGAGCTGTCAATTAGACAACTATCAATTATTAATCCTATTGCATGAAATAAAAATAAAACACACACACTTTAATTAAAAATCATTTTAATGAAATAAAGACACATGTTTTTGACCATCTTTATTTGACTGCAAAAACCATTTCCTTTAATAAAAATAAAATAAAAAAGCAAAATTATTCTTACCTATCCCATGCACAGTCAGGTCCCACGGTGTAATCCTTCAGAAAGGGTTAATGTTTACTGCAGGGACCGCAGCTAATCCTGCAGCCTCACAGTAAACCCCCAAATGAATGAGTTCCTCTCCTGGCTGACAGGAGAGGAAGTGGAAAGCTTAATTGATTGCTTTCCACTTTCACTTCAGGTCAGCCAGGGACACAATCAGTGACGTCAGAGGGAACTGATTAACAAAAATAGGGGTTCCCTTCGAAAAAAAAATGACGTCGGGTCCCCCCTATTTTTGTTAACCAGCCTGATGAAGCAGACTGCTGAGCAGTGGCGTACCGTGAATGAAGCAGACCAAGCAGCTGCTATGGGGCCCGGACAGGTGAGGGGGCCCTCGACGGTCGGGTAGCTGTGCTGACACAGTACTACCAGGGGGTCGGCGGGGGAGGGGGAGCACAGCTCTTCTATATACTCACCCCTCCTGGTGCAGTCTCTGCAGCCCCTGCTCTTCTCCCACGGTCTCCGACGCCTGTGTTCAGCGGTCAGGTGGTACCGCTCATTACAGTCATGAATACGCACATATTCATGACTTTAATGAGCTGTCCCGCGTGACCGCTGAACACTGGCGGCGGAGACCGTGGGAGAAGAGCAGGGGCTGCACAGACCGCGCCGGCGGAAGGGTGAGTATAAGGGATATTTACCTGTCCCGTTCCACCGTTGCTCGCGTCCTCTTGCTGCAATGTTCAGGTCAGAGGGCGCGATGACGTCGTTAGTGCGCGCCACGCCCTCTGCCTCATCATTCACTGCTGGAGGACCCCGAAGACAGCGGCACTCAGCAGTGGAGAGAGGACAGGTAAATATCTCAGGTGCCGACCAGGTCCAGAGATGGACATTTCAGGTCTGACCTCCACACTTGCCAAACCAGCAACCACAGATAAAGGGTGAAACAGGCCCAGACACAGGTGCACAATTACGCAGAGCCTGGGGCAGGGCAAGGCTGCTGTATGTGTGTACAGCAGCCTGGGTCAATCACCAAAAGAAAAAAAAAACAAAAAAACAGATAAAATGGCATGCATAACCCGGCGAGCACGGCAACAAGTGGTGGTCAGCCACGTACCAATAACAAAAAAAGGGGAGAGAAGCCAGCGCCGCACATGATCAGCATGAAATACATTTAGTGCATCTGCACATATTAGTTTCTAACTGTTTTTTTAAAAATGATACATTTGGCAAATAATTGATCAATTCTTTGAGCCACCCCGCCACAACAAGGCATTCTCATATGGGGCAGTCCTACTCTAACGTTTTTTATTTTCGCTGTGCCATTACGGCCTCCTGAATATATTAAAAGCAAGACTGCAAAAAAAAAAAAAACTTGCAAAAATACTGCAAAAGTACCTGAAGCATTGCTGAATCACTCCCATGGTGCCAGTAAGGCAAGCGCAGATAAAAACCGACCAGGTCCAGAGATGGACATTTCAGGTCTGACCTCCACACTTGCCAAACCAGCAACCACAGATAAAGGGTGAAACAGGCCCAGACACAGGTGCACAATTACGCAGAGCCTGGGACAGGGCAAGGCTGCTGTATGTATGTACAGCAGCCTGGGTCAATCACCAAAAGAAAAAAAAAACAGATAAAATGGCATGCATAACCCGGCGCGCACGGCAACAAGTGGTGGTCAGCCACGTACCAATAACAAAAAAAGGGGGGAGAAGCCAGCGCCGCACATGATCAGCATGAAATACATTTAGTGCATCTGCACATATTAGTTTCTAACTGTTTTTTTAAAAATGAGACATTTGGCAAATAATTGATCAATTCTTTGAGCCACCCCGCCACGACAAGGCATTCTCATATGGGGCAGTCCTACTCTACGTTTTTTATTTTCGCTGTGCCATTACGGCCTCCTGAATATATTAAAAGCAAGACTGCAAAAAAAAAAAAACTTGCAAAAATACTGCAAAAGTACCTGAAGCATTGCTGAATCACTCCCATGGTGCCAGTAAGGCAAGCGCAGATAAAAACCGACCAGGTCCAGAGATGGACATTTCAGGTCTGACCTCCACACTTGCCAAACCACATTTTGTCCCCTAGACTGTAATAATGCCCTGTGTGCCCCTTTGACAGTCACAGTAACCCGAGTTCCCCTATAACAATAAGTGTCCACTTTACATTTAATAATGTCCCAAGTCTCCCCCTGTACATCTCCCCTATACACAGAATAATGCCCCTCACTGGATATATACTGACCCCTTAATGTCCCCAAACTATTTAATGGGTCCAACACTGTATGATGGCCCCTAGATAGCATCCATACAGCATAATACACCAGATAGTCCTCAATATAGTATAATGCACCCTCATAGGCAGCCTCTATATTATAATAAACCCCCATAGGCAGAGTCTATAATATAATGCACCACCATAGGCAGCCGCTATATTATAATGCACCCCCATAGGCAGCCTCTGTAGTATAATGCATCCCCATAGGGAGTCTCTGTAGTATAATGCACCCCAATATGGAGCCTCTGTAGTATAATGCAGCCCCCATATACAGCCTCTGTAGTATAATGCACCCCCCATATACAGCCTCTGTAGTATAATGCACCCCCATTAAAAAAAAAAAAACAATACTCACCTCCCGGCTCCTGTGCTGCTCACTGTTCTCCCTCTCAGCGTCTGACAGTGGGCGCCGGCAGGTGATGTCATCGCGCCCGCTATCAGACGCTGAGAGGGGGATTATGGGAGAGAAGGAGCGCTCGCTCCTTCTCTCTCTATGCGGTCAGCTGTATCGGCTGGATGCCGATACAGCTGACCCTCCGATGACGGGTGGGGGGCCCACTGCTGGCACTGGGCCCCCCCAATGCCTGTTCAGGCCCCATAGCTTCTGGGCGGCAGAGCAGGAAGATCGATTCTCCCTGCTCTGCCGCAGAATGTAACTGTATCGGCGTGCTGTGCACGCCGATACAGTTACTGTAGCGTAGCTCCGGGTGGGCCCCCTCAGAGAGCGGGGCCCGGGGCCACCGCCCCCTCTGCCCCGCAACCTATCTTTTCAAATCAGGGCCCACCACGCAGGAGCTGGGGCCCACCGGAGGTTTCTCCGGTGGCTCAGT